>PVIW01006881.1:0-80488 GCA_004026585.1 Noctilio leporinus | reverse complement strand
ACCAGTTTGTTACATATTATTCTGCCAGATGACCTTTCCAAGGTTGCCTTCCCAAGGTTTCTGTCAACTCCTGTTAAATAATAATTACTTTTCTATATTCTGCTAAATCTGCTATTTTTCTTCTTGCTATTACACTAGAATAGAAACCTCTCTGTATAGAGTAATAGATCAATACAAATGTATTGATATAGAGAGATACATATACATATACTATATGTATTTTCCAAAGTAACATGTTTTAGAAAAACTATAAGTAAGGTATATCTAAATGTGTCAGAAATCCTTACATTGACATTTAGATTTGGAGTAGCTTGGAAAAAGGAAGAAAGTAAAGATGAAAGTATGGGTGTGTGTGTGTGTGTGTGTGGCAGGGGTGAGAGGGGGCAGAGAATGAATGAATGGATGGTTGAATGATATGCATAAAACTACATAGATTTATCTAGGATAGCCTTATATTCTCCCACTATGATGAAGTGGGATGATCCCTGCCCTCTAGTTAGGCTAAAACATGATAGTAACTTTCCTTATGATGGTCTCATCTGAGATGATTACTACCTATCCAATGTTCTTCACCTTCCATGTCTTTCAAAAATTAGTTCCATTTATTGGTTACCTAAAATATTTTATTGATCTTGATTTTTGTTTAACCTGGTTAGCCTTGAGGGTTCTATAAAGTTATAGGCACTTTGAGGACATGAGCAATATTAACATAATAGTGATTATTAACATAATTGACCTTAATAAATTATATTAGTCTATTATTAATTTAATTTTAACACTTAGTTAATGTCTTGATAGAGAACTCAGGGCCTAAATGTAGTAAGTGACTTGTTTATGGACAGAGGTGTTCCACCCACATGTGCGTGCTTCATTCTTATTCTATTTTGAAATATCACATACTTATTGACTTACTTGGTTTTCAGTTAGCCTCACCTGATAAGCCTTATGTAGCTGTCATCTGCAAGTCAGGTTGCTTACGAATGTCAAGCGACTACCACATTATAAATCATTTCTTGCTAAAACATTTTATAGCTGATTGCTTTAAAAATAGAGAAGTCAACTCCAAACATGGTTTATAAGCAAAAGTTACATAGGTTTCTATGATCTTTGAAATACATCACCATGATAGTTTAATGAGGTAACCTTTTACTAAAATTATTGATGTCATCATTTTTTCAGCCTGTTTCTTGTTTCATCTTTTTTTTATTGTTTACACTATCATAGTTTCCCAGTTTTTCTCTCTTTCACCCCCCCCCCCAGACTGTCCCCCTTTCTGTAGCTAATCTCTACATTGTTGTCCTTGTCCATATCCATGAGTCCTTCTTATATGTTTTTTGACTAATCCCTTCACCTTCTTTCAATCAGTCCCCACCTCACCCCTCCTCTCTTACAGGTGTCAGTCTGTTCCATGATTCTATGCCTCTGGTCCTATTTTGCTCACTAGATTATTTTGCTCATTACATTTCAGACATAGGGGTGCATAAATTCCTTTGTATTGGTGTTTCAAGATTCTTAGTGTATCTTCCCAGCAGTGGAATCACTGGGTCAAAGGCAATTCCATTTTTAATTTTAATACAGGAAAATTGAAATTATATCAAGCATCTTCTCAGATTACATTTTTAAAATGCATTTTAAAATAGCACTGTGTTAAAAATTTAAAAGTTGGTACTTTTTAAATTTCCCATCATATGTCTAACTCAAAGTTTTTATAATTTTGCTTTCTTAATTTTACAGTTTTCTTTTGCCTAGATAGAAATAGCACCATTTGCTCAGAATCAATTTTATTTCTTTAAATTTTTCCATTTTTTCATTGAAATGTTTGAGATATGTTTCTTTTCTCCTAATAAATTAGAATATGCTAATTTTTAGACATGCTTTCTTGATAAAAATTTATCAGCTCTAATCAGAGTTTTGCACACATTTCTCTCTCTAGTGAATATTTAATTAGCACCTGGATAATAAAAAGGGATATTTGCCCTTTTTATTAAACTCAGATCTGAAATTGGAAGATATATTTAGGACTATGCAATAAGTTTAATTATTAAAATACCTTAAACTGTGTAGAACATTTGAGAAATGTAAAAAATCTATTTCTTAAACATTTTCTTTTTCCTTATATAATCCTTTAAGGACAATAATCATAAAATTCTAAGCAAATTCGTATAAATTGGTGTGCCTCTTTTGTCCCTTAAACCATACTAGATTGAACATTGATACAAGAAAAGGAATGTTTACAATCCCCCTCACTAGCATCCTTAAGAATCTTGGAAGTTTTACAGAAAACTTTCCAAACAGATCTCAATAAATGGTAACACTTCAGTCATGTTTTACTTTGTGATATCTTACCTGTTAACTTGGTCTCATTTGTCTGGATGGACCCAGAATTGATTTTGCCTAACAGGGAGTCAATCACATGGATGATTAGGTGTTCCTTTCAGGAAAAAGAACCCAGTGCTGCAATCAGTTAGCAGTTGGTTATAAGGCAGACGCTCAGCTTGTTTGGAATGGGGGGCTGAAAGTGACACGTGAAATGGAGATGGGGTGAGGGAGCTGGTTTGGTTTCCTGTGCTCTGACATGCAGGTGAGGGTAACACCAACGGGACTGTCCTGGACCTGCTGCACCTGTTGCAGTAGGGCCCTTTACATTCTGACTCTTCTTAGACCCTCAGATACCAGTGTAGTTGGGGGCGCATTCAGTTTCAGACACACATAAAGGAAAGAACACCAAAGATAGTCAACATTACTCTGTAATATTTTTTCCCTGAGCAAATGGGCGAATTACCAAAAAGGAAAACTAAGAGTTTATTTTCTACAGTTATGCTTATTTGGGCTCGAATTTCAGATCTCTCATTTATTTTTGTACGATCTTTGACAAGTTGCTTAACCTTTCTGTGCCTCAGTTTAGTCACCTATAAAATGAGGACAACATTGCAATATATGTAATGCATGAGACTGTAGCAAACACATTTGCCTAGAATATAGAAGACAGCTAAAAGTTACTGTTTATCATTATCCACATTATCATTTCCATCATTATACTCAAATCAAGATTTACTTCATCATGATGATAAAGGACATTTCAGATGATGGGTGAGTGAAAAGGAAATCATGATATATTCTTAGCCATGCTTAGTTCAGAGATGACCAAAGGGTATCTTGGAGAAATACGTCAGGGTCAGGTCATTTAGATGAGATCACATCATTAGCCAGAAGAAGAGACTTAAGTTAACCTCACAGTCTTGTTTTGTTTTGTTTTTGTTTTGTTTTGATGTCACACTGATATAACTATTCATTAAAAGTTTGCAAAATACTATTGTTGGCTGTCCTAGAAATTCTACATTTCATATGTACATACAGAAGCCATAAACTTCCCTGCAGGAGTAATATTAGCAGAATTTACAGAATCTGTTGCTCCCGGCACACAATGAAGTACTAGTGAAGTGTATATCGCACTGATCCTGGAGTTCAGTTTGGGCATGTCCAGAGATATGCACTGTGGCAGTTACCTAGTCTGTTCTGTGAAAGTAACCCGGCCCTGCTTGTTGTTTTTGTGGTGCAGTCCTAAATTATCAAGTGCTTGTTCAAATTATTAATCTTAAAGCTAATTCACAGAACTTAATTTTTTAAAGGCTAGGTCAAAATTCAGTGAGGTGGAATAATTGATATACAAATTGAGTAATTTAGTCCCTCCTGTATAATCATTGTTTATTACCAATTAAAAATCCTCCAAGTTCCCCATTCTTACTGAGTATCTTCAGTTCCTGTTTAGGTGGTATTATTTTAGTTTGGTTTTCTCCTCTTTAAATAAATTTCATACTTCATTAACTATTACAATGTGAATGGCCCAGTTGCAAATGTAAGTTAACAGCTAAATAGTTTTAGCAATTACTTTTCAACAGAAAGAAATATTTGGGAAAGTTTCTAAATGTAGCTAGGGATTTTAAAGACATCTGGCTCTCCATGAATATTCACAAACCTCTATGTATACTTCATACATGCATATTTTATGCAATCTATTAAAATATGTAAAAAGATTAAAGAAACTTTGCCCTTGCATTTCTGTTTGCTTAAAAAAGAATGAAAGAAAAAGAGACAGAATGCAGGGATGATCGTGCTTAACTTTTATTGCAAAAAATAGCCATTGACTTGTTTTTCAGTTACTATCTACTTAATTACCATATAAATACTATGTAATTATATATTCATTATTGTCCTTTAGATTACATGATCATGTTTTGTGCTACTATGTATGCAGCTTTTTAGTGTAATTATCCTATAGAGGCGATAACAATTTTCGTATTGTAAATAGAAAGTGCTATTATATCATTTAATGGTAATCTCTACTTTCTTAGCACAGATTAATTGCATCTCATCATTGTTTCTTCTTGTCAAATGCAGAACATCTCCATTGTTATGCTATTCAGGGCAGTAAAATCCTCACAATTTATGAAGTAAAATGATCCACAGTATGGAAAATTTTGTTGGTAGTTATATGTTGTAGGTTCTTGCTCAAGTGGACGTTATTAAGATCAATTTTTGTTAATTTTTTTTCTTCTTGTTGTAACCTTTAGATTGGTTCACCTACTCTGTCCTGTCTAGTATTTGTGGACTCTTCCCACAGCTCCCAGTGTACAATTAAGCACATGCTTG
The DNA here is from genome assembly GCA_004026585.1 of Noctilio leporinus. Lineage (NCBI taxonomy): Eukaryota > Metazoa > Chordata > Mammalia > Chiroptera > Noctilionidae > Noctilio > Noctilio leporinus. The sequence continues at coordinate 75,838 of PVIW01006881.1, read as the reverse complement.
TCCTAGTAAATAACTATGAATCTACCACTTCCATGCTACTCTCATGGTTAAATTATTCGTGTTCAAAATAACAATCAACCATGTTGTTTACCAGCTTTCTTCCCCATAAATTTAGCATGTTCCTGCTGAAACTTACTGACCAATCTGGCTAGCCTCTACCTTCAATCTTCCATTCCTTTTTCCTGTCTGCAGTTTTTGCCCTAGCCAGGCCCCTCCAACAAAACATCTCCTATCACCTATATTTTCTTTAGTCTACCACTTTAGTCTTCCTTTAGTCTTTTTTTTTTTTTCTTTTGTCATCATTTTGCCTATTGCCTTTTGGTTTTACTATCAGTTCTAATCACTATTAAGCCCAATTTAAAATTGGGGGATGGAGGTGTGTGTCAGTGTGTTGGGAAAGAGAAGGCACTCCCTTTTCTGCAAACCCTATTGTTAACCAACTGCCAACATTGCTAACCCTCTTTCCTTTGGAAGGAATTCAGTGTTTACATAGATTAGTGTACTGCTTCATAATCATTAATGATTCACTTGGTTAAAGCTGAAATACGGTAAAAAGCATAAGACTATAAAAAATTCTGTAAAGGAAAATAATTGATAGTTATAGTGATAAATAAGTGAATAAGTATATCAATTTATTTTGTCTATGTTACAGAAAGATGATTTACAAAATGGTTTTTGAAGCATTACTGATGCTTAAATTGGTAGTTTTTATGGTAACACTTTCCGTGCTCTTTGATGAGAAAGAGCTCCCAGTGGCTGCTAAACTTCTCTATTCATTTTCTTTATTTTTTCTTTATTTTTATGTATACTTTTCCATTAATATTAGTCCTTTTATAACCCCCTCCTCCCAGGAATCACCACACTGTTGCCCCTATATTCATGAGTCCTTTTTCCTTTTGATTCTGCTCCTCCATCACTTAACACCCTTCCCCTACCCAACATGCACACAGACACACATTAGCTGTCATCTGCTCTCCATTCATTTTATAGTTTATTGGGTCAAAGCAGAATCTTTACAATGAAGATGAACAACTGCATACCAAAGGAATATACTATTTCTTTTCACATTTCACTTCCTGCTGAATTGAGGAGTGTTAACAGAAGTGTTTCTTTTATTAGGTGAATGGCTAGAGAGAAGCTCAGAATTGCAATATGAGTGTATAGTAAGTATTTAAGGGAGATAGAGAAGTGACACTGATGAAAATATCTCATATATGTTTTACATAGATGCTTGCAATTCAGAGTACATTATAGCTGAGAAGAGAATGAGAGAGAATTTAGGTTGCATTCCTTCAACTTACTATATATTGCTATCATGATATTGAGACTATTGCAGCTAATATGTACTTTGATTCAATCAACTATTTTAAAAATAGCATATTGGCTGTTTCAAACTCTTTCCTAGATTTGAACATAATATATGTAATGATTAAACTTGAAATGGGAACACTTGAAAGAATTATTTTGCTTTCTAACTTGTGTCTGCTGTTTATATGGTAGTTTACTATCAAAGACTAACATCCCTATTAAGTAAGACCTACTTTTTAAAATTAATTTACTGTTGTTGTATTGCAGTTGTCCTACTTTCCCCAGCTGCTCTTCCGTGCCCACTCACCCTACCCACTCTTCCAGTCAGTCCCCACCTCATTGTCCATATCAATAGATCATTCATACTAATTCCTAAAGTAAACCCTTCCCCATTTTTCCCCTCCTCTTCTTCCACTGCCCCTCCTGTCATTGTCAGTCTGTTCCTTGTTTCCAGGCCTCTAGTTCTATTTTCCTCATTTCTTTGTTTTGTTCATTAGTCTCCTGTATTAGATGAGATCATATGTGTTTGACTTTCACTGACTGGCTTATTTCACTAAGCATAATACTCTCTCCAGTTCCATTCATGTTGTTACAAAAGGTGGGAGTTTCTTCTTTCTACCTGCTGTGTAGTATTCCATTGTGTAAATGTACCAAAGTTTTGTTTTTTGGTTTTTTTTATCCATTCATCCACTGATGGGCACATAGGCTGTTTCCAGCACTTGGCTATTGTGAATAGTACTTCTATGAACATAGGGGTGCATAGGTTCTCCTGAATTGGTGTTTCAGGGTTTGTCAGGTATAATCCTAGAAGTGGAATCACTGAATCAAAAGGCAATTCCACTTTCAGTTTTTTTTTTTAGGAAACCCCATACTGTTTTCCATAGTGGCTGCACCAGCCTGCATTCCCACCAACAATGCACTAGAGTTTCCTTTTCTCCACATCCTCCCCAGCATTATTGTTTGTTGATTTGTTGATGATGGTCATTCTGACAGGTGTGAGGTGGTATCTCGTTGTGGTTTTAATTTGCATCTCTCTGATGACTAGTGATATTGAACATTCTTTCATACTCCTTTGGACCCTTTGTATGTCCTCCTCAGAGAAGTATCTATTCAGATCCTTTGCCTATTTTTTAATTGGTTGTCTGTCTTCCTGGTATTGAGTTATGTAAGTTCTTTATATATTTTGGAGATTAAACCCTAGTCTGAGGTATCATTGGCCAATATGAATTCCCATAGGGTTGGTTCCATTTTCATCTTGCCAATGTTTTCTTTAGCTGAGGAGAAACTTCAGTTTGATGTAGTCCCATTTGTTTATTTGTTCCTTTATTTCCCCTGCCCTAGGAGAAATATCAGTGAAAATTCTGCTGCATGGGATATCTGCAATTTTACTGCTTATGTTTTTCTCTAGGACTTTTATGGTGTCACAGCTGATGTTTAAGTCTTTTATCCATCTTGAGTTTATTCTGGTGTATGGTGTAAGTTGGTGGTCTAGTTTTATTTTTTGGCATGTCCTTATCTAGTTCTCCCAACACCACTTGTTGAAGAGGCTATTTTTGCTCCATTTTATGTTCCTTCCCTCTTCATCAAATATTAATTGACCATAGAGACCTGGGTTTATTTTTGGGCTATTGTGTTCCATTGATCTATATGTCTGTTCTTATGCTAGTACCAGACAGTTTTGATTACAATGGTTTTGTAATACAGTTTGATGTCCAGTATTGTAATTTCTCCTACGTTGTGCTTCTTTTCAAGATTTTTGTTGCTATTCAGGATCATTTTTGGCTTCATATAAATGTTTTAAGTATTTTTTCTAGATCAGTGAAATATGTTGTTGGTATTTTAATAGGGATTATGTTGAATCTATAGACCTACTTTTTCCTGTCTGCAGAAATCTTAGGATTAAAATTGAGTAAACAGGGAAGGCTTTTAGGAAGGAAAGGAAAGGAAGGAAGGGAGGAAGAAAGAAAACAAAAAGGAAAGAAAGGGGGGAAAAAGGAGGAGAGGGAGGGAAGGTGAGAATGTAGAATATAGTACATTCAAAGTGTTGGGGTCTTGAATTCTGTCAGTGGTGCAGAAAACAATTTAGCCAACCTTCTATAAACTCTACATCTCAAACCTAACAGTGGGATACAGAAATTATTCATAGAAAGACATTGGAAGCAACTCTGGCAGGACTGGAGTACAGAGACAAGTAAGTCCCTGTCCCTAAACTTCAAATTAGCATAGAGTATTAAGCATGTAAATTGGGAAAAATGAAATGGATATCTGTAGAGAAAGGGTTCAAGCCTCATGTTATATTTGTTTCCTTAAGGGAAAAAGTTGCATAGCTTAGCAGCATGCAATTTGGGATTATTTATTAAAATATGCATTCTAATATCTGCTTATTTCCCCATTTTATTCAAGCAAACATTTCTTTAAAATTCATTGAATTTCATTTTTTATACCATGAGACCAACTATACAGAATAATGTGCATCTAATATGCTATGAAAAAAAATATTGAAAGTATTAAAGTGTAGAGAATTTTATTTAAAGGGTAAATAGCAGACCATGAGCTTCTTTTAAAAATAGATATCTGTAGTGGGAAGAGGGGAAGAAGAAAAAAGGGGAGCAGTTTAGTCAAGGAACTAGCATGGAAGAACCATGGACATGGACAACAAGTGGGATTGACTTTGAGGGAGAGTGGGTGGGTGGGGAAGGGGACAGAGGTGAGGAAAAAGGGGATGGATATAATACAACAACAACAAAATTAAATTTAAAAAATTTAAAAATAAAAACCAAAAATAACAAATAAATAAAAATAGATATCTGTAAAGAGAAAGACTGTTTTGTTTAGTTAGAAAATTAACCAGAATTTCTAAAATATTCTAACTGTAGCTTATATGCCATTGGGTTTTAAACTTTTCTATTGAAGCATAATATACATAAAAAAGTTTAAAGTTACACATATACAATTCAGTAAATTACCACCAGGTTTACACAGCGATGTAACTGACATTCAGTTAAAAACTAAACACAGATACCTGATCTTCTTCATCCTATCCCTTTTCTTATTCCCAATTATATCTCCTTTTTGATTTCTAGAACCATAGATTAGTTTTGCTTCTTAAAATGTATATGAATAAAAAATAGTATATTATTTTTGTGTCATTTTTTTCAATATTATTTTTGTGTGATTCATTTTATTTTTTATCTACCACAGTTTGTTCATTCTTGTGATAACATTTGGATTATTTTAATTTCTGCTATTTCTAAAAAGGTTGCTATTCATATTATGAACAAAATTTTGTGCACATATGTATATTTTCCTCTTAGATGGATATTAAGAATAAAAATGCTGGGTCATATGATATGGTCATGTTCAAATTTGGTAAATACAATCAATTGCTTCCCACATTGGTTGAAACAATTTATATTCCTAGTAGTAATATGTGAGAGTTTCTGGTATTTGTGGTGAGTTTGGTGGGTAGGCAATGGTATTTCTTTGGGGTGTTAATGCTTATTAACTTGATTACTTACGAGTTGTGCATATTCTTATGTCTTTTTAAGCTTAGTCTAAACAGATTTAATTTATGCATCAAAAGTACTTATAATTATGCCCTGACTGGTGGCTCAATGTGAACCAGTCTGTGAACCCAAAGGTCACTGGTTCAATTCCCAACCAGGGCACATAACCAGGTTGCAAAGCCAGGTCTCCAACCAGGTCCTTAGCTGGAGGCAGGTAAAAGGCAACCATATATTGATGTCTCTCTCCCTCTCTGCCTCTCTCCCTTCCCCTCTCTGTAAAAATAATAAATAAAATCTTAAAAAAAAAAAAGTACTTAGCATTAGTAAATTGTGGATAAGTTTCTAACTTTGCCCTTTAGCACTCTAGGTAAATGCAAACTATTTCCTGCTGTAGCATGGTACTGGGCAATCATCAACCCTTCGAATGTTCATCCATCATCTACAGTTTCTCAGGTCTTCTCAGCAAAGTGGTTCAAAATTTTAGATCTAACATTATAGTTCATTAAGGCTCACAAGTTTCATCAAGAAGTAATCTATTGAGTCAAATATACATTATTTACAACTATTAGAAAAATGTAGTTAATCTGCTAATCAGTAATGTTATCTCCAGATCATCATTTCTTACACTCTCTAGTTAGAAAATTCTTGTTCCCCATTTACCCCCAGTCACCTGGGCCTCTTTTCAGATCTGTGAGTTAGAATCCAGAGGTGGGAGGTGGGAGGTGGGTGGCAACAGGAACAAGCACTGGAGTTTGCATTTGCAAATAAGTCCCTTACATGATTCTGATGAAATAACACTATGTAAACTTCTGAATAAGGACATAATATGAAAATCTTGGAAAGATACATAAGCCAACTTCTATGTTCCATCAGACAGATGAACCAGGATCAAAATATGAAATTTAAAGCAACTATAGACAGTGGAAAAGGAGTTTCTTACCAATATGCGGTATCTAGCAACCTGACTAATGAAAGCTGTTGTTTAGAAATTTCTGCATTGAATAGGAGATGGTACTAATAGATGATCAAATAGGTTGTTGCTAATACATTTTTCATAACTAGAAATCAGAATGTGTTTATACAAATACTAATATAGTCTTAATGTTAAGGTCTCCAGGTTTTTCACTTTTGAATGTACTATATTTTAAGCATAGCCAAAACCCATATTAATAGACTTAACACGGGTACTGGCATAATGCAACAGAAAGCATGAGATTGTCCCCTGGCCAGAGTGGCTTAGTTGGTTGGAGCATTGTCTGGTAAACTGAAAGGTTATGGGTTCAATTCCCATTCACAGCACATGCCTACATTGAAGTTTGGCCCCCAATCAGGCCATTCAGGTTGTGTATGAGAGGCAACTGATAGATGTTTCCCTCTCACATTGATGTTTCTCTCCCTCTTCCGCTCCCTCTCCCTCTCCCATGCATGAGAGTGCATGGAATAAATTTCCATAAATATGAAGCAAATCTGTCAATAAATTTAATTTCTGTCTGATTTAATAAAGGGCTAGATAATATGCAAACATGAGAAAAATTAATTATGCTTTAATTTACCTCTTCCTCTATAATTGTCTTAGAGCAAGTTAAAGTTGATAAGTTGTAATTTTTTTCTCAGCTAATCTTATTTAACATTGCCTCACAGTTAGATAGCTAAAAGGAAATTGCTGCTTCTAAACACAAAGTCTGCAATCGATTTAATCATTTATTTTGCTTAAGATTATTTGGAATGTGAATTTTAATATCTAAATGTGCTAAAATATAACATATTCATAAATAAGCATACATATAGGTATGTCTGCTTTTCAAAAGATCAAGGCTGACTGTAAGTACATAGTTAATGTGGTTATCATATTGATTAATCTTTGTTTTTATTGCTCACGTTGAAGAGGTATATAAATAAATATTTGCGGAAATCTTCCTTTGTAATTGAGAAAATTGTCTGTAATGCTCAGTAAGAAGCCCCTTAAAGAGCTCAGACTACAGGGAAGTTTTCCCTGTGACTGACAGATAGATTAGACTCTCACCTAGAAAGGGATGATAATCTAGACAATTTACATTATCATTTGCCACCCATAATGTATCAGTGAGCTTCCCAGTCCGCTGCTGCTGGGATTTTCATCAGAGACACTTCTCTGGTCTGCTCACCTGCCCAGCTATTTGAAAATACGTGGAACTGTTCTGGCAGGTTTAGAGGGAGGCTTCTTTCCATCACACCGCAGAGGTAGGAGTCCCCTTTTCACCATGCAACACCCTATTCTCTGACTGAAAAAAGGTACAGGGAGACAGGCAAGGATCAATGACATCTAAAGAAATCTGAGCATTTCTGCTTATCTCAGAAGAATAGTAATATTGCTCACTAGAAAAAAAGCTAAGGCACCTTGATTTAAACTTCAAAATTCAGAAACTAAAGAGTTTTTCAGCTAGCATTTTATCAATATAACCCATATCCTCTTAGCCAGATGAAACGATACCCAACTCAGGGGAAAAGAAAAATCAAATCAATATCATTTTTAGAGAATTTTTGAGAGTTACAAACTGCTTTTTAAATTAATTTACCCATTGACTGCCTGTCTTTATTAAAAGAAATGGAAACATTTATTGTGACAGAAGAAAAATATCTTGTAATATAATTTTACTTTTCTGTTGTGTATTCTTCCTAGATGTGTGCCACCACTATTGCATGAATTCTGACTCCTGTATCATTGGGAATGATGGAAGTGTGGACTGTGTCTGTCCAGCACGCTACGAAGGACCAAAATGTGAGGTGGACAAATGTATAAGGTGCCATGGGGGGCACTGCATTATAAATAAGAACAGTGATGATATATCTTGCAAGTAAGTGGACATCCACCTTCATTTAAAAGCATTTGAACTCAAAGGGTTTAGCGGTCTGGTAAAAACCTATAAAAAAAATGTTAATTTGTTTTCCAAAATATGGCAACTATTGCATCCCTTTTTAAAGCTAAAGTTCAGTTCATTTAAATTAAATTCAAATGTATTCAACCTCTATTATGTACATCTGGGAAACATAAAAATTCATCATGTGATGTGATCAGTTAATTCTCTCTATAGAATATTTCTAATAGTAAGCAGTAGTGAAAGGCAATATACCTTCAGAGAGCTATGTGTAATATTACTAAATTAGAATAGCTCAGGCCTTTAGTTGTTTCATTATTATTGACAAGTATTTACTTTTCTGTTAGCACAAAATGATCTTTTGGGGGAGAACGAAGGATGTGTCTAATGGAAACAAACTTTAATTTTTTTTTTTTTTAATTTGACTTTGAACCTACGGTTAAAAATAAGAAAAAGGAATAATGAATGCTTCCCAGGAAGCAACTAAAACAAAAATGTCCAAGTTGCACTTTGGTTACATTGTCTTTTGCACTTTGGCTTTAAGGTCAAGTGAATGGAAGACAGACCACCACAGCTAAAGGGTAATGTTATTCAGTTCCTATCATAAATCAAGTTTATGCCACTGAGGTTACAGATCAATCCTGACTCCACACTTCTTTCAACAACCTTTTAAAAGAAGGACTTATAAAGGACTGGACTCTATCACTTGCCTTGTTAGGAGCACTGTAAATGATAATATGTGATAGAAACACATTCATGTTGCAGCTTCTGCCACAATAGCCATGCAAGATCACCAGCCCTGATTTATGGTGCTCTACCAAATAAGACATAAAATTTTATTACATACATCAACTTTTTTCTATTTTATTTACAATAACTTTGAATTTTACTCTAAATATGATTTGTGTTATCACCATTAATGATGTACTCAAACCCTCTGATTGGTTCATTTGAAAGTACATTATTATTTAAAGTAATAGAAAATAAGATTAATTACAAATATGTGCCTTTATAAGGACATAAAAGCTTGTTCATATAAACTACCAAAAACATGTTTACTCATTAATCTTGTCACTTGTTTGCGATAAAACTTTAGCATGAGAGGGATCCATTTCAATTAGTGGACATACATTTTTCTTTATGTACAGTGTAACATATCAGGGATGTGCTGTAGAATCTTCATTTCGTCCCCACTTTATTCACACAGGGAATCATGTATCATCATCTAAGGCAGTGTTGACTTAGTTTACCTTCGAAAGTCTCAGGCAGAGATACATTCTGTTTCTGTTACCTGAGGGAGCCCCTAAGAGCCTCAGTGCTTGCTGCATTCTAGAGAAAATTGGCTTTGTCTACCTACAAAGAGCACAGCTTTATAACCTGTGTAGGTGATTGACGTTTGACATTATAGTTCTTGAACTCTCAAAAGATCTTTTTGGGAAAATGTATGTAAAAATAGATAATGGTTTTTAACAATGAGTAGATATTGGAAGTTTAAAAATAGGAGTATAATATTGGATTTATCAGATAGACTGTAAAACATACAAGTATGACAATCCAAACAGGACTCTGGGTATTTTTAAACTTATTAGACAAGTTGTTTTTTATTTTATGATCCTTTCCATCTTAGCAGTAAATGAAGCTTATAGTCATGTTGCGTTTATTTCATAGGTAAAGAACTGATACTAAAACAAATTACAATTGAGCTAAAATAAATCTTTTAAATAGGGAAATTCTAGCTGCTATGTATACTTATGATTCCAAATAGGTGCATTTCTAATGTGCAGCCTGTGAGCTGTGACCTAGAATAGATACTCTGTCAAGTATAATATGTATAATCTGTAATGTGGACTTAATTGAATCATTTTCCTTTTGGATATTTAAGTAAATATTGATCGAGAAAGAAATACTTGGTCATAATTTTGAGGAACCTAAATAATGCCTTTGTAATATTAATAATTATGGGAATTCTTCTTGTGTACTGAAGAACTATTAATTGACTTTTGGAAAGTGATATATCACAAATTGAGTATGTATGTCAAATATGTCTCTAAGAAACAAAATTATGATAAAACATTAAAATATAAACTATAGCCCTGGCTGGTAGCACAGTGGATAAGGCGCCAGCCTATGAACCCAAAGGTCTCAGGTTCGATTCCCCAGCCAGGGCACATAACCAGGTTGCAAACCGGGTCTCCAGTCAGGTCTGTGGCTGGAGGCAGGTGAAACACAACCATACATTGATGTCTCTCTCCCTCTCTGCCTCTCTCCCTTCCCCTCTTTCTAAAAAAAATTAATAATAAATAAAATCTTTAAAATAAAATAAAATAAAATATGAACTATACTCAGATGCATTATAATGATTTAGATAATTTGCATTTCAAATTTGAAATATCTGCAAATTTCTGTTTTCAATTTAGAATCCAAACAAAGTTTTTAGGTGAAAGAGGCAAACATATGTTATTACTCTCAGAAACAGAAGTTTAAAAACAATAAATAGAATGGTTTTCCCTTAAAAGCTGACATTTCATGTATGGTTATCTTTATTATGGGCAATTCTTTAATGTATAATCTAATTTTTCTCTTTGATGTTTTACCTTTGATAGAACAAGAAACTAACTTTCTGCTCTTTGATTTTTAAGGAGGCTAGGCATGAAGGGCAAGAAAAAGTCTCCTGGATCCACTTAGCAGATCAAATACCAATGCCACTAAATGTTCACTTGACTATAGATTATAAAGGATGCAATATTCTCTGTTAAATCTTGGAAACTTTAAATCATAAGCTCTCCCCTCATGTTTGGTTCCACTTTCATGTATCTCCTTTTCACCATCCAGTACATAGTTCATTCATTGTTTCTGTTCATATTGAAAATAAATGTTATTTTTAAATTCAGGTTCTTAAAAACATCTTTAAATTAAGCACCTGGAAAAGTTATAAAAAGTTAATCCATTTATAGCATCCTCACCACCCTCAGGAGGTCAAATAAATGTGTACATAATAAACGAACTACAGGATTGCCAACCAAATATTTCAGATATCTAACCTGTCATTAGGAATCACCTTTTGATGGATGTACTGTCATAGATACCCATCATGAAAAAGATCAAAGTGGTCAGTCAATGATATTGCAGCCTTATTTCTTTGTCAAGATTATATCCAGGTTTACTGTGATATCATTGATTGCTTCATAGCACCTACTGCTAACATGATCTCACAACCAAATATTAACAGAATCTGTTGGGAATTTTATTTGGTCCAAGACTTATATGACTTTATTAGCATACTTTTTATAGAAGAAGTCCCTTGATAATTTGGAATGTTGGTGAATTTTTCTCTGTGTCTCCAACTTTTAATGTCCGATCTAATTATTTATTTAAACATATAACATGGCAAATATAAATTTATGTTTTGTTCCTATTATTATTATGCTTGTTTTTCTCTTGCAGCAGTAGTCATTGTGTTGATTCTTATCCCCTGTAACATGCTATATATTAGAGTCATTTCCATAAGTATTCCATGTAAGGTTACCTCTTTACTTTGTGGCTATACTACATATTGTTCCCATAACATTACTATTTATTTTTGCAATGAACTGCTGGGGTTTTTGTCAGAATAAAATGTTTTACATTAATTACAATATATATTCAGAGAGAAGTAGCAGGATATATGTGATTATAGGATAAACCTGTCCTTTCTTACAAAATGGGTAGTCAAAAAATTTGGAACAATTTTTGGGCCAGATTTTTTAGGTTAGAAAGAATAGCTGAGGCATTTGTTTCCAAAGTATTGGATTGTGTGTTTTATAATTCACACTAATCAAATTCTACTCATATGAACAAGGAATAAGTAAATGATACTAAACTATATTTTTCACACATATATCTACCTAAATTCAATTTTTATACTAAGCAAATAGTTGAAAACTTGAAAATGACCAAAAGAAAAATTGTCATTATTCTGTTAAAAACATTTGCCTTCAACAAGCCTATCTTCCTGAAAACTTAGTTTCAGCCAACCACTGCATTGCTCCTCCATGATGGATATTATCACCTGCAGTGGGTTTGTGTCAGCGTGAAACAACAATGACACCAGTAACAAAGGGATTTTTTTTTTTTTTTCTTTGTTGCTACAGCTGCACTAATGGAAAGATTGCCTCTAGCTGTCAGTTGTGTGATGGCTACTGTTACAATGGTGGCACATGCCAGCTGGACCCTGAGACAAATGTACCCATGTGTCTGTGAGTATTTTATGTGGGCATTTAATTATACAACTTTGTATATACATGGAATCCTTGCTCCATCATTCTCCTTTCTCGAGGATTGTACATTTTAAATAAATGCTTCATGAACATTTTTGACCAGGCATCGTCCCTTGTTGGGTCATATGCTATAGAATCTCCTTTATCAATTTGCTAGTGATTTCATAAGAACTCATTTAATTCTTAACCTCATAGCCTTTTCAGACATTCATAGGTTTTTAAACTTGGAAATGTCGAGGGAAATTGTTCTAATTTTATTAACCTTATTTAGATACATGAAACCCAGACATAATCATATTTATATACTTTGGTATTTAAGGCCATTCTTTTCAAAAGAAGTTAAGGTATGTTTTCAAGTTTCAAACCATAATGGTTTTGATGATTGTATCAGGTTTAAGAATATTCTATTATTCAAATCTATTAACCCTTGCTTAATGAATACATTAGCTTGAATTTGAGTCTCTTAATGTTTGGAAATTTATTAGAGATTCTCTGCTTTTAGCAAATCTAGAATTGAACATTTTCTCTTCTCAAATACCTAATCTTCCAGAATGGACCACTTGAATGAAACAATTTCACTTACGTGTTCTCTACTTTGAATTTTCTTTCATCACTGCTGAACCAGAAGGATGATGCCCACATAAGACCCATTTCTCCATTCTGTACCCCACTTGGTCAGAGTAGCATATGATGAGTGTGTATGAGAGAGAAGTGGGCATACCTGAGAAAAATTTTATTTGTCTATTCCTGTGTATAAAATAAATTTGAAACTTAACGGCAAATAATGAAAAAGCAGACACTTTATTTAGCTGTATTTTACTAAAATTCTGCAGATGCTCTGTGGGGTTTAAAAGTCAGCGCTGTGACCAGAAAGAGAACCCTTGTGATCACTACTGTCAGAATGAGGGGATTTGCACTTTAACTGCGTTTAATGAGCCGAGATGCAAGTAGGTTTAACCTTCCACTTACTGCTCCTCTTCCTGTGACATCATTTCAGGCCACAGTTCATCGGCTTAAATCATTAACATCCACATGCATTTCACAGTGCATACTTCATCTCGGGACTCATCTCTGTCATACACACTTAACCTTTGCTTCGCTCACCGACAACTGTGTGCACCGTAGTCAGCTAGAAAGTCTAGAAATGTAATGGAGGGAATGAAAAAGCTCAGCAAAATGTCTAATAAAAATACATTAGTGAATCTAGCACTTTTCATCAGAGTATAAAAGCAGGTGTTTTTAGAATTTGTTACTATATACTACATTTGGAACAGTAGTTTTTATTTAGTAACTGACATTTCACTGCAAGTACTGAGGAAATAATACATTATTTACCCTTCCAAAATTTTACTAGAAATAGTCTTACCTTAATAACACTCCTTTACAGGAAAAAAAAAAAAAAATTAAATAAATGTACATGCAAAAAATTCCAGAAATGTTATCTTTGAATAGTTGAAGTCAGTCTTTCTCAATTTGATTTGTCCATAACAAACTCAGTTCCTCTGATATAGTTCAGAGAACAACTTTAGGGAAATTATCAACATTCATTACAGTGCAAGTTATTTTTTAATCTTTTATTTGAGCTTTAGAGATTGACTGTATATGACATACTCCTTAATACCCAATGTTGGAAATAGAAACCCTGTTAGGCACCTGATAATAGCTCCATGCTTCAGAGTATTTAATGATGGTTTTAAAGCACAGTTGTATTAAAAAGTCAGATGTTTCATCACTAAAACTTGGCAGTTTTATTCATAATGACCTTTTTTTTTTTTCAAGAAAATGTGATTTTTTTAGACAGTAGTCAGGGAAATAGGGGATGTGATTAAAATAACTATATGCAACCATATTCTTTTTTTTTTTTTCTGGAACATATTTGAATATGTTAAACTGGTATTTTTACATGAAGTACATCCAAAAATACAACTTTAAATTTTAGTCTATAAAAGATATGTAAACTATATCAAGTAATTCTCTTCTCAGTTCAAACTCAGGTTTAGTACCTTGTGCAATTGAAGACATAGAAATGCCCCTTCTTTAGTTTTATCTCTGTTCTGCCTCTGCCCTAAATTCCTCCAGTTTTTCAGCAAATATTTATATAAGACCCTGAAAGTGAATTAAATCCTAGACAAGAGAAGATGAATGAAATTCAACTCTCAACATCATGTAAGTCACTAATTAAAGAGGTTAAAATTGATAAGCAACTAATCAACCTCTAAGAATGTACATGTGATCACTCAAAAATGGCAAAGGGAATGTGTGACAAACATCACAGAGAAAGCAACCTTTCGCTATTTGCGCAATTCATGTAGTTCAAGTTCAGGAAGAACATTCTGAAAAGAAAGAAGAACAGAAGCAAGACTTGGATGTGAGACTTGATAGCCTCTTGGGGGAACAAGGAGTGGTTTATTGTAGCTAGAATTAAGGGCAACTGTAGAGTTGATGGGGGGAGTGATGCAAGGTGATAAAACTAGAAAGATAAATTGGAATCCAGTTTATGCCAAAATTAAGGGATTGCCTAGGATCCTGAAAAGAATGAGTAGACAGAGGCCTGTGAGGTGAAGAATTGAGACAAAGAAGTTTGTTTTTGGTGACCTTGTGGTCATGTTGAAAGCCCTGGAGATCAGTAGCTAAAACCACGTATGAAAAGGTTCAGCAGCACTTGCAGGCGTGATGAGGGCCTGAACCTGAGCTGAGCAACTGGAAGGAAGAATAGCAAGGACAATAGATTCATAAATATGTCAGAGTCAGTAAATCCAGAGTGATCCTTGACCAAACATGTATGTGGGTACTTGTGTTACTTCATTCTTAGGATGCTGGCAGTGCCAGTTCTGGGGCCCAGTCTGCTTTTGTCTTGTCTGCCATTGCTACTCCCAGGCAAAGTGCACAGGCCATTTCAGGCTCACCCTGCCTTCTCATCACAAATAGCCTCAGGACCATGGCCTTGCCAGACAAATCCCAGGCCATGAAAATACCTTTCTTATAGGTATAGTGGCCCACAATAATGTTCTCTTCAACATTTTAGCCTTACCTAGTATCATCAGGGGTATCTGATCTTTTAGGGTGATAATCAAATAGTAAAACATGTTAACTGAAGGGGTTTAGAGCAAATACCTCTTACTTACGTGTATCTTTGTCTCTTTCTCTCTCTCTCTCTCTCTCTCTCTCTCTCTCCCCGTCTGCATTTGGCTTTATGACAATTTTGTCTGTGCCTTGGTTTTCTAGCCCTATAGTGTATCCTGATGGTAGGAGTAAAGTTTACTGAATTCCTCAAATCAACTTAAACCATGAAAGAATCATGAAAGAGATCATTATATTTTGTTATCATTTATTAAAATTTATTCTCCAAATATTTATTGGTAACCTATGATGAGTTAGACCCTGTGTAAATTTGAAAGGAGAATAATTACCAGTTAACTGGCTTAGCAAATACTTGGTGACAGAACTGCTTTAAGCACTTTACATATTTTATATAGAAGGTTAGAATATTATGTAAGTATTATTATGATGATCTGTTATCTCTATTCACTGATAACACTGAGGTTATATAATTGAAAGTGGTAAGTTCCTGAGATTCAAGTTGTTCCTGCTTGATTCTAAGTGCATGCCCTGAGTATAACTCTTTGCTGTACTGCTTTCTTTAGGCTGTGCCAGTACTGAAGTGATTTTTACTGAAAAGAGCTTAGTATTTACTTGGGTAGATAAATGGTTTTAAAAAGCTAAAGTATCATTTGACAATCATTATAATAGCTATATGACCAAAGTGTTATGGGAAAACAACTGAGCAGACATCAACTGAGGATTACTAGTAGGAGAGGAAAAGGTTTTATAAATGAAGTGATATTTTCACAGTATGTTGAAAACATACACAGTAGTTTTTTAAGTGACAATTACTGAACATGTTTCTCAAAAAAGGACTAGCAGAGTCAGAGATTAGATCTGAAAGGAGAAGACTGTTGAAAATAGAACGCAGGCTAAATGGCCTAATAAAATGAGAGAAAATATGATATGATGAGGAGAAAAGAGATATGTTGGGGCTAGTTTGTAAACTATATTATATGCCATGACACAAGAGTAGGATTGCAGAAAAAGAGTAGAGAATTAAGGATGGAATCCTAGGAAACAGAAAACATTGATACTGTGCTATGGAGAAACCAACAAAAGTAAATGAAAAAAAAAAAAAAATAGAATTTGGAGGGAACTTGTCAATGGGTGTATTTCTCTAAGTCAAAGAAGTAGAAAGTGTCAAAGGATTTCAACTCCAGACAGTTAAAAAGAATAATGATTATAAATGGCTTATTGAATTTGCAATTAGATGGCCATTATGAGACA
Source organism: Noctilio leporinus (assembly GCA_004026585.1). Lineage (NCBI taxonomy): Eukaryota > Metazoa > Chordata > Mammalia > Chiroptera > Noctilionidae > Noctilio > Noctilio leporinus. The sequence goes on along the minus strand of PVIW01006881.1, from coordinate 59,581 downwards.
TATCTTAAAAGTTCAGTATGATAGAAACCAGATTGTAGTTGGTTAAGGAGGAAGTAATAAAGTAGAAAGGAATGTACATTTCTTTCTGAATATTTGACTATGGATTAGATACAGGGAAAATAATAGTAACTTCAAGGAAAGGTGGGATTTTGGGGAAATATTTTTATAAAAAGGTAGACTTAAGTATTCAAGAGAACTGTTCTTTCACTACTTATTACAGGCCCACTGTTAGGGGACTATGAAAGGTGGAGAGATGGTACAGACACATATTTTATGCTTTTTGGAGTTTAAATTTCTAGAATATGGAAAATTTTCTAACTTTAGGATATTATCATTCACATAGTACTAAAATATAAATTAAAAACTTGAATATAAAGTGTCTATGGTCATATACAAGAGAATATTACACCCTCAAAATATCTTTCTCATGGTCAAGTCTCCTCTCAGAGGTTGGTCTTTGAAAACAGGTATTATCTTCAGATTTCAATCAGTAATGGTCATGTATCTTTAATGAAAAACTAGCTTATACTATTTTATCTAAAGGCCTTTGTAGGAAACAAAAATCTTTTTGACATAAGATAAGGTCTTTGCGTTAGTTTTATTGTTAGTACCATTTTACTCTTCACAGAGTAAAAAGCTATTTATTTTTAAGATTTTATTATTTTTAGAGAGGGGGAAGGGAGAAAGGAAGAGAGGGAGAGAGACATCAAAAGCTATTTAAATTATGCAGAACTTACACACATTTGGAAAGTATTCAGATCTATGAAGGTGATAGATTTATTTTCACATAGAAATTTTATTACTACACCACTCTAATTAAGGAATAGATTTGTTCTTTGAAAGTCTTCATTTTTGTATTTTGATGGCTATTTTTCACCTATTACTGTGTGGAGGAAAATAAACTCAAAAACAAAAGCATTGAAAAAAAGTTATTTTTTCATGTTAAGTTGGAGAGAGGTTTGACATTAAAGTAGATATACTGGATAATGCCAAAACCAAATTTTAAAATTCTGATGTTATTTTGACAGTATTTGCATTCTTAAATAGTTTTTGTTGTGAGGCATAGAAATTAATCCTGTGAATAACTGTTGAGCTCTATAGCAAGCTACCTGTCTTCCTATTTCTAAGATTTCTCCCGAGGGTCAGACATAAATTTATATTGAATAAGTATTTTAAACATTATTTCCCAGCAATATGCACAGTATTTCATTCTCCAAAAATGGCCATTTGTTTCCATTCTTTCTCTCCTAATACTTGCCACATAATTACAGGACAATTCCACAATTAGGTGTGTCTTTGCTCAAAAAGCTCATGAACCCAAATGCCTCTTCTAACTTTTTCCCATTTAACTGTTATTACCCTACTAGTCTCGATTTAGGGATTATCTCTTTTCATGTGCAACATGGCAAGTGAAGAGTAAATATTAGTTGACTAAGACTTAAGTAAAGTTTTTCAAAAGAATCAAATTATAGTGAGAAAATGTACTTTATAACACATATTATATATGTTTTATATTACATTAGCCAGGTTTCTCCAAACAGCATCAAGAGGGAGGGGGAGATTTATAGGAAATAGCTCATACAACATGAAGACCAGAATGTCCTTCAGTCTACTGTCTACAAGCTGGATAATTCCATTCAAACATGAGGCTTGTCAGAACAAAGGGAACCGATGGTACAAGTTTGAGTCCATCAGTCCAAAATCCAGGCATGTTGATGTGTGAGGGCAGAAGGTGAATGCCTCAGCTCAAGCAGAGGGAGTATATGTGCCCTTTCTCTGTTTTTCTCCACTATGCAGACCCTCTGTGGAGAGTGTGATGTGTGATGTCCACCCTCATTGGTGAGGGTGCTCTTTACTCAATCCACAGATTTCAGAGGCACCATGACATTCACACCCAGAGTTAATGTTTTACCAGATGTCTGAGCACCCTTAACATAGTCAACCTCTCACATGAAATTAACTTACCCACAATATATATATATATTATATATAAAAACTTCTAGACTTACATCACCAGCACTTAGGGACTCATGAAAGAATATAGTAGAGGACAATGAGGAGATCAGGTGTTCTTCCCTGTAGAATGTTTCTTTCTGTTTGTCTGGTTTTTTAATGCTGATTTTGCTCCTATAGGCCCCTGTGTTCTCAGTAGCAGAGGGATCCATTTATTGTCTGGTATCATCACATCAAACTGAGTGAGATAGATAGTAAGGAAGTCAGTTGATGCTACAAGATACGAGGGGGGGGGGGACCCAAAAAACTCATAATTTATTTTTAAAAAATGGTGTGTTTATTCTTAGGTTTAAACTTCAGCTGCCTGTAGAGTACTCTCCATTTGATGCAGTAAACCTACTGAAACATTTTTTCCACTGCTCAAGACAGTTTTCAAATTTCTTAATTTTGATGCCTTTTAGTATTTCTTCCATTTTTGTTTCAACTTCTTTAACATTGGCAAAATGTTTCCCTTTGAGAACATTTTTTCATCTGGGCCAACAAACAAAAAGTCATTCGGGGTGAGATCAGGTGGGTCGCGAGGGTGGGGTACAGGAGTCATGCCATTTTTGGTGAAAAGCTGCTGAACACTCAGCGCTGTGAGCAGGTGCACTCATAAGTACTGATCATAAAATGGGCAAATGCATTGAAAGGGTCTTCAAAAAAAGTTCACTGAAGCCAAATGCAGCCTCTCACAATAAAGGCAATTGGTACACTGATACAAATGGGTTCCTAAGCCGAGGAAGCCTGTACAACCGGGGGCCCACTCTCCAGAAGATAATTCTGTTTTTGGAGAAGGGGTCCCCTCTAATACAGGAAGTGGAAACAAGCATGTGTTTAGGAGTTATGTTTACCTGGATTCATAAACTTAACTCCTCCAGCTGCTTTTGGTGCGGCCTTTCTAAACCTTAACTTTTGTTTTTTCAGAAGATGATTCTAATGTGCACAAATTAAAAATTCCATTACTAAGAAATGTTATATAAGTGCACATAAGATTTGCCTGAAAACCTGCGTTAACAGCCTTTATTTCTGCTTAGACTTTACCATACTATTACTGTGGCTCCAGACTTAAAACCTGCTTTCACTTTTCAGTCTTGGTGGTTTGACACTTTGCATATGACTTTATTTTAGGCAACTTGCTGAAGTTCTCTGGGGGATCCCAAATACTGGCCTGCCTTTGGCAAAAGCAGCTCTTGGCTGAGATATTAGCATTGTATTTAAAGGAGGAAGGATGTTAAAACTCCATATTTGTTTTTGTACATCCTGCATTTTTCAGTCTGATTTCTCTTCACATCACTTTTCTTTTTTTAATCACTCAGGGTTCCCTATGCTCGTAAAGTCAACTAAGTCAACAACTTCTCCATTGGGACAAGCTTTGGTAGAGACTGATCTAAACCATTCCTTCTCAGACTAGAATAAAATAACTCCTTAATGTTATTATTAAATACACTTTCCTCAAGTTACTATTTTTATTAGACTATGGATATTTATTTTAAAAATAAAAATTAGTAACTGATAATTTATCAAATATGCACATTTCCTAGTAATAACCACTGTAAAAATATTTGGTTTTTGTGCATTCAGTTTTGTTTTTTGTTGTTCTTTATTATTTTATTGTTGTTGTATTACATTTACCCAATTTTTCCCCTACTGCTCTTCCCTGCCCCACCCTCCCCATCCCCTCTCCCACAGTCAATCCCACATGTTGTCCATGTCCATGGATCATTTATACTAGTTTCTTGACTAAACCGTTCTTCTTTGCCTCTTTCTCCCCTCCTCTCCCTCCCCGCTGCACACTGAAAATCTGTTCCTTATATTCATGCCTCTGGTTCTATTGTGCCTATTTGTTTGTTTTGTTCATTAGTCTCCAGTATTGGGTGAGATCATATGATATTTGTCCCATTGACTGGCTTATTTCACTAATCATAATGATTTCCAGTTCCATCCACGTTGTCACAAAAGGTAGGAGTTTCTTCTTTCTTTCTGCTGTGCAGTGTTCCATTGTGTAACTGTACCAAAATTTTTTGATCCATTCATCCACTGATGATGGGCACTTAGGCTGTTTCCAGCACTTGGCTATTGTAAATAGCTCTGCTATGAGCTTAGGGATGCACAGGTTCTTCTGAATTGGTGTTTCAGGATTCTTCAGGTATAGTTCTAGCAGTGAAATAGCTGGGTCAAAAAGCATTTTCATTTTTAGTTTTTTGAGGAAATTCCTTTATGTTTTCCATAGTGGCTGCACCAATCTGTATTCCCACCAACAGTGCACCAGGGTTCCCTTTTCTCCACATTCTTGCCAGCACTTGGTGTTTATTGATTTGTTGATGATTGCCATTCTGACAGGTGTGAGGTGATATCTCATTGTGGTTTGAATTTGCATCTCTGTGATGGCTAGTGGTGTTGAACATTCTTTCACATGCCTGTGGGCCCTTTGTATGTCCTCCTCAGAGAAGTGTCTATTCAGGTTCTAATCCCTTTGCCCATTTTTTAATTGGGCTATTTGTCTCCCTGGTGTTAGTTCTGTAAGTTCTTTATATATTTTAGAGATCAAACCCTTGCCTGAGGTATCATTGGCAAATATGATTTCCCATACAGTTGGTTCCCTTTTCATTTTACTGTTTTCTTTAGCTGAGAAGAAACTTTTCAGTTTAATGTAGTCCCATTTGTTTATTTGTTCTTTTATCTCACTTGCCCTAGAAGAGATATAGGTAAAAATATTGCTGCATGGGATATCTTCAATTTTACTTCCTATGTTTTCCTCTAGGACTTTTATGGTATCATTGCTTATGTTTAAGTCCTTTATCCGTCTTGAGTTTATTCTAGTGTATGGTGTAAGTTGGTGGTCTAGCTTATTTTTTGATGTACCCATCCAAAGGCTATTTTCACTCTATTATATGTTCCTTCCCCCTTTGTCAAATATTAACTGACCATAGAGATCTGAGTTTATTTCTGGGCTCTCTATTCTGTTCCATTGATCTATATGTCTATACTTATGCTAGTGCCAGGCTGTTTTGATTACAGTGGCCTTGTAGTATAGTTTGATATCTGGTTTTGTATTTCTTCCTACTTTGTTATTCCTTCTCAAGATTGCTGTAGCTATTCGTGGTCATTTTTGGCTCCATATAAATTTTTGAAGTATTTTTTCTAGATCTGTGAAACATGTCATTGATATTTGAACAGGAATTGCATTGAATCTATAAATTGCTTTGGGTAGTATGGCCATTTTAATGATGTTAATTCTTCTCATCTATGAAGTTAATTCTTCCCATCCATGAACATAGTATATGTTGCAATTTATTTGTATTTTCCTTAATCTGTTTTTTCAGTATTCTGTAGTGTTCCAAGTATAGGGCTTTTACCTTTTTGGTTTATTCCTAAGTGCTTTATTTTCTTGTTGCAATAGTAAATGGGATTTGTTTTCTAGCTTCTATCTATGATGTTTCATTAGTTGTATACAAAAATACCTTTGATTTCCGAATGTTGACTTTATATCGAGCTGTTTTGCTAAATCTGCTTATTAGGTTGAATAGTTTTTCAGTGGAGTCTATCAATCAGGTGTTCTATGTACACTCTCATGTCACCTGCAAATAATGACAGTTTTACTTCCTCCTATCCAATTTGGATACCTTTGATTCCTTTTACTTGTCTGATCACTATGGTTAGAACTTCCAAAATGATGTTGAGTAGAAGTGGAGAGAGTGGAGACCCTTGTCTTATTCCTGATCTTAGAAGGAAAGCTTTTAGTTTTTGCCCTTGAGTATGTTGTCTGTAAGTTTCTCATAATTGGTCTTTATTATGTTGAGGTATGCTTCCTCTGTTCCCATTTTGCTGAACATTTTTAATATAAATGGTTGCTGTACCTTATTAAATGTTTTTTCAGCACCTACTGATAGGATTATATGGTTTTTGTCTTTCATTTGTTCATGTGATGCATTACATTCATTGATTTGTGAAAGTTGTACCATCCTTGCATCTCTGGGATGAATCCCACTTGATCATGGTGTATGATCTTCTTAATGTATTGCTGGATCTGGTTTACCTATATTTTGTTGAAAATTTTAACATCTATGTTGATCAGAAATATTGGCCTATAGTTTTCTTTCTTTGTTGAGTCTAGACCTGGTTTTGGGATTAGAATAATATTAGCCTCATAGAAAGAGTTTGGGAGTCATTCTTCTTCTTGTATTTTTTGGAATAAGTTGAGAAGAATAGGAGTTAGCTCTTCCCTAAATGTTTGGTGAAGTTCACCTGTGTAGCCATCAGGTCTCTTGTGTGCTGGGAGTTTCTTGATCACTGCTTTAATTTCACTAGTTGTTATCAGTCTATCCAGGCTTTTTTCTGCTTCACTTTTCCTCCCTTCACTTTCAGTCTGTGTAGATCTTTTGTTCTGAGGTGGGTCTCTTGTAGACAGCATAGATGTAGGTCCTGTTTTCTTATCCATTCAGCTACCCTATGTCTTTTGATTGGTATGTTTAATCCACTTACCTTTAAGGTTATTATTGATAGATACTTATTCATTATCTATTTTTCCCTTTGTACCTGTGTTCCTGTCTGTCTCTTTCTTCATCTTCTTAAAGCAGACCCTTTAGTATCTTTTGCAATGCTAGTTTGGTGGAGATGTATTCTTTTAGCCTTTTTTTGTCTGGGAAACTTATTTCACCTTCCATTTTGAATGAGAGCCTTGCTGGGTAGAGTATTCTTGGTTGCAGGCCTTTGTTTTTCATTACTTGGAATATTTTTTGTCATTCCTTTCTGTCTTGTAGTGTTTCTGTTGAGTAGTCATTTGATAACCTTTTTGGAGCCCCCTTATGTTATTTTCTGTTTCTATCTTGATGCTTTTAAGATTCTCCCCTTGTCTTTGAAATTTGCCTTTTTAATTATGATGTGTCTTGGTGGGAATCTCTTTGGGTTCATCTTCATTGAGACCCTCTGTGCTTCCTGAGCTTGCATGACTTTTTTTCTCCTCAAGTTAGGGAAATTTTCTGTCATTACTTTTTCAAGCAGGTTTTCTATCCCTGTTTCTCTTCTTTTTCTGTCATCCCTATGACATTTGTGTTTAGTGTTGTCCTGCAGCTCTTTTAAAATGTCTTTATTCTTCACCCTGGCTGGTGTCACAGTGGATAAGGTGCCGGCCTGCAAACCCAAAGGTCACTGTTTCGATTCCCCAGCCAGGGCACATGACCAGGTTGCAAGCCAGGTCTCCAGCCAGGTCTGTGGCTGGAGGCAGGTGAAAGGCAACCATACAGTGATGTTTCTTTCCCTTTCTTTCTCCCTCTCTGCCCTTCTTTCTAAAAATAATGAATAAAATCTTTAAATAAATAAAATGTCTTTATTCCTTTTCAGTCTTTTTCATTTTGTTACACTATCTTGGAATATTTTTTTGCATTGTCTTCCAGGTTGCTGATGTAATCCTCTGCTTCCCCTAACCTGTTGTTGATTCCTTTTACTGTATTATTCAATTCAGAAGTTGTATTCTTAATTTCCTCCTGGCTTTTATTGATAGTTTCTATGTCCTTTTTAATGTTGGTATAGTTCTCAGTAAGTTCCTTGTAGCTTCCCTAGAGTACTTTGTAGTTCCCCTGGAGTTGTTTGTAGTTTTTTTTGAATTCACTGAGCTTATTGAGCTTCTCCATCATCATTATTTTCAATTCAATATCTGATAGTGTGCTTGCCTCTATTTCATTTAGTGACCTTCTTGGAGATTCCTCCTTTCCTTTCAGTAATGGACTGTTTCCTGTTCCCCACATTTTTAGGTGTCTCTTCTTGTTTGCTTTTTCTTTTTAGATTGGGCTTTTTTTTTTCTTCTTTTTTTCTTTTTTGAGGTCTTATCTTTGTGATGTGACCCTCTGTCATGTAAAGGTGCATTTTCTTTACTTCCTGGATCCACCTCTGGTGATGTCAGATCATTCCATAGTTTTGGCTTAGTCAGCCTGTTGTAGCTAAACAAAGATCTCCTTTCTTTGTGCCCTTCAGTTTTTAATCCAATGGACCTGTGCTCAGCTATCAGGTGTAGGTACCACTGGGCAGGACCAATTAGTCCAATCGTAATCCAATCAGTCTGTGATCAGCTGCCTGGCTGATCACTGGATGGAGCAGATTTATTCCAATGGGTAGGGCTACGAGGTCCCCTCCAGTGGAAGACCATTGCCAAAGCATAGTCCACCAGGGGTGTGGGGAATGAGTCAGCACTGGGATCCAGCTGGCTGCTCCCTCATTTCCCTCCTCAAAGCCACCATTCCAAACTCCCCAAGCATCTCCAGTTCACTCTGCCCTCCCTCCACTGGAACCCAGGGTAAGTGGATGCCAATGTATTTTCCTGCATGGTCACTTTAGTAATTCTTTGTCTCTAGAGTTCTCAGGCTAGCTTACTCCATGACTTTGGGTTTTCACAGGTGGATGTTGTCTGGCTCCCAGCTGTGTTGCTGTAGGCTGGGAAGCCCAGCTGGGGCACCAGAACCCACCCTTAGGTAAAGCCCTGGGCTCTTTCCCTTTGGCTGCAGCCAGTGAGAACCCAGCCAGCCTTCCCACATCTTCACATTTCCTACCAGTAACGTTGTGATGAAGCAGCCTCTTTTGTTCTGTCCTTGGCTATAAGGCCTCTTTCCAGCTGGTGTTCTGTTGGTTATTCTGGATAATTTTTCCCTAATTAAGTTGTAATTCCAGATTGGTCCTGGGAGGAGATTGGTGTAGCTCCACTTACTTCTCTGTCATCTTGGAATCCTGCATTCTGTTTCTGTATACAAATATACATTTGCAGCATATTATACACTACAATGAGATTATATGATAAACACCCTTTTATGTTTATTTACTTTGCAATGCATTAAGAACATTTTTTCACATCAATGTGTAGTTTTTATTTTTAATGGTTGCCCAACGTTGAATTGTTTGCACTTTCCAATTATTTTAATTAAGTATATATCATTTAATAATTGTGTTGTTTTATTTTTCATTAACTTTTTTTAACAGATAAAAATGTATTAAAATCCTTGTTCTTCTCATTAGTTTTCTATGATTATCACCCAGAAGTAGAAATATTGGTTACAAAAGTATAGACTTCATAAACCAATGTATCTATGATTTTGAATAAGTTACAATATCCCTTGTGTTCACTAATACAAACCTGTAAGGCAAACTGTACTTAAATCTGAGTCCCAATTGAATTTTTGTTTAAAAACTGGTTTAAATTTGGATTAGTCATAATCCCAAATACATATTTGTTCCAAATCCCTCTGAAATACCTATGAAGACCCTGAGAAGACAATGAATCCCATTAGCCAGAAAACTAAGATGAACGGAAAATTTCTTGTTAAACACTGTACAGTAACTAAGGAGCTAATCATAAAATTCTTGGCTCACAATTAAATATTTATGTTTAAATTTCACTATGCTTTTACGTTTATTTCCTTGATACTTCAAAATTATATACCAGGGCATATCTAGATAAGTAAATAGCCTATTTATGCTTAACTTCAAGAGAGATAATAATCCTTTTGATCTATTTTATTATAACCCCTAATCTAGTTTATTCACATTCCATAATAACTAGAATTACAGGTGTCTGTCCCTTGATTTGTTTACATTTTGACCATTTTAGATAATTATAATATCAATATTCTGTTCTCATATTTATTCATTAAAAGTATTTACTAAAAAAAATAAAAAAATATTTACTACCACTATGTATCAGACAATATCCTAGGCACTGAAGGGTATATCAATGAACAAAACAGACATAAATATTTGACTTTTGTAGCTTCAAATTTAATGATACCTGTTATTTGGTGGACTTTTCTTAAAAAATAGTATTTTATATAATTCATATTGTTTTTTAAAACAGAAGGAAAAAGCAAGTTTTTAAGGTTATTTGTATCACCTTCAAAGAAAAAAAACCAAAAAATATAATTTTAATATTGCATTGCTTCTGAAATCATATCAGTTTAGGCACTTACTGTTTCGAAAATGATAATATGGCAAAATTCCAGGACATTTCTTATGTTGTTATTATTGTGTCTTATCCATAGCAAGCATAATTTTTCATGTTGTCAGAAGCAAGAGGACACTGTTTTTATGTTTTTATGTTTTACTTTGTCATTTCAAGTAAGAACTTAAAGTAACTTGCTGTATTATTTTTTATTTTTGGTTTGGTTAGATTTATATGGAAAACTGTTTTTTGTTTATTTATGAGGGGAATGGTTTTCCATGAAGTTATTTTTCTTCTCTGATTATCCGTTTACTTGTATGTGTATTTATACTTTTCATACTACTCTATGATATTTCACAACTTATGGTAAGAATTGATCTCTCATCTGCATGTGACCTTTGTCCATGAAACATATTTTTGTGAAATTGGCCTGGGAATGCTTCCTGTTCTATCCCTTTAAACTTACATGTCTGCTTCTTTCTATTGATTTGTAAATTTCCTCAAGTAAGAGGTTATGTCCAATTTATCTGTTTTTCCCCAATAGCTAGCATGTATTCTTCATGTAATATGATCTTAACTAATTCTGCTAAAATTCATCTTGGAAACCATATTGTATGGTGAGATCTGATAGCCCATGATATGATCATCTTTCTATCATTATTGTATTACCACATCTGGCTTTGTTAATTTCAAAAACTGCAAATCAGAAAAAAATAGAAAAGTGCTTCATTTTATTATAAATTTGGTTCTTTTTCCCATCTTTTTGATACCTTCTACAACAGTCACAGGATGTTACCTGGATGTTCTACACTCAGGTAAAATATCTCAGTAAATAAAGAACTAAATACGATTAATTTACCATCTTAATTTATTAGAAAAGTTGTTTTGTTTTTTTTTAATTTATATTTGATCTCTTTTCCTTGTCTTTTGTTTATTGATTTTACTATGGAATTCTATCTGAAAAATTAATGAGAAATAGGTATAGACCTTGACCATAAGGGACTCTGAGTCTACTGAGAAAAACAAGTAAGCAAGAAGAAATATGGCTAAGGTCCTGGGGTTTGAGTATTAGGGCATAAATGGTGCTTGTGAAGGTTTGGGCAGTAAATGATTCCAAGGAACCAAGAATACTTAGCTGGGTATTTGAAAGTTTATTCTTAAGCAGTAGATGGATACTGGTAACTTTGAAATGTGAAGTATCATGGTCATGCTAATGTTTTAGAAAGGTCTGAATGACATGGTGCTTTGCTGGAACAAAAAGCCATAGGTTTGAAAAAGTAAACTTTAAAATGGACAAAGGAACAAAGTTTTTTTTTTTTTTTTTTTCAGTTAAAGAAGGGATCTTTAAAAGATGTTTGTTAGTATACACGGCACAAAGAAGGAAGGGCCAAGTCATAGAGGACCTTATATCTTGAGACTACGATTGTTGAGTTTCCTTTTTCTTTTTTTTTCCACTTTTGTCATCTACTTCTTAAGATTGTTTTGATGATTAAGAGTGCAGTAGATGTAAAGAACAGTGTGTTGTCTTGAGCATGGTAAACATTCAAAAAAGTAAATAAGAGTAAAATCTTAAAGCCCGAGTGATAGACTAAACATAAAATGCTACAAACCAGATGTAACTTCCGTGTTTTGGAATTTGAAGAAAAAAAAAGTGTGGATGTTTTAAAATTGCTTGTTAATGAAAACAAGGCAAAATATGGCATAAGTAAAAGATTAGTATAATGACAGTGACAGTAATAGTGGCTGGGGAGAGAGCTACAATAAATAAAGCCCAGGGAAAATCCTATTGGGGTAGGGGAGTAACACACAAAGAAAGAGCTGTGTTATCCTAGAAAGCACACACAGGGATTAGCTTTATAAACAATTCTGACATGGTTTGTAAAATACAGAAGGATGCAAGGTGAATATAATGTATAAGTACCAAAGGAACATTAGTTAAGATAGTGATCTGGATGAGGCATTTTGTTATTTTCCTTGGTTTTGTAGTTGTTCCAATCTAATTATTTTATTAAACATTCAGCATTATTTTCTAAATCCTTAGGGTGAGAAACATATACAAAAATGTACAGCTACTTCTTCAGAAGCCTTTGTTGGGGCTTTCTGGAAGATAATTAAGAGTGCTGTTTCTGTCACAAATGTTCGAAAGTTAGAAACTATTCTCTTCCATTACAATAGCTAATTAAGGTCTTGGTTTCTTGAGCTATTGGCCTTGCACAAGAGAGACTGGTGATGGGCTTCTTCCTGGTCTGCTGTCAGGCTCAGCCTCACTCCTGCATGTGGACCAGTGACTTTGTCTCCCCATAGAAAATATTTGCAAAAAGCCTAAGGTTGTTGTCCTGAGTGATTTCAAACAGGCCACAACTTCTCAGCAGGGATATTGAACAATTCAACTTCTGCACGGGTATTGAACAATTCAACATTTCAAGAGTCAAGCCACAGCATGTTTCTTATTTATTTTCTTCCACTTGACATATTTTCAAAGCACAAAATGTGAAATGTGCACCTCTTTTGGAGCAGTAAAGGGCATGGCATGGAATGCTGTCACATCAATGTATGTCCTTTATGATCCCAGGTAACAAGTTGTAGCTTGTTCTAGCATTCACCACGCTAGTCATGCCATGGGAGAAATCGAGAGTACAGACATCACATTTTCACATGCAAGTCTAAAGTCCAATTTGTGCTTTGAGAGTGCAAGTGACACCACCGAAAAAAGAACAGTTATTACATAGGTATATAGTGGGCAGCTGTTCTTGTGAAGCTTTGATGTAGTCACATTATTTTCCCTTGATTTGGGGACATTTAAGCAGTAAATCTGAATAAACAAAGAAAACAAACACAATACAACATTAATTGTTGTTTTCATTTGTGTAATTGTTACTTTTATAGCAATTTAAAACTTTCCCCTCTATTAAATTGCTTTCCTGTATTTTAATGCAATACTGTAAAACAGAAATTTCAGCCCTGGCTGGTGGCACAATGGATGAGGCACTGGCCTGAGAACCCAAAGGTCACTGGTTTGATTTCCCAGCCAGGGCACATAACCAGGTTACAAGCCAGGTCTCTAGCCAGGTCCTTAGCTGGAAGCAGGTGAAATGCAACCATACATTGATGTCTTTCTCCCTCTGCCTCTCTCCCTTCCCCCATCTCTAAAAATAATAATTAAAATCTTATAAAAAATGTTTAAAGAAAAGAAATTTCAGATGGTGTTAACAACAAAGGTTTATTTTTTGCTCATATTCCAAGTCAGGGACAAGTCAAGAAAACTAGATCAGTCAACTGCTTCCATGTCAAACTGACCATCAGATAAACACCTTTAGAATTTTTGTCATGGAAAGAAAATAAGCATTTCTTAGTTGGCTGCAGCCTGGGACAAGAACTGAAATTTACACAATTTACATCACTGAAGGTATAAAGATTGTACATACCTAAGTTGCTAGAATGTGATCATACATCTAATTTTATTAAAGGAAGAACAAATGAATGAACACAGGGAAGCAGGGATAGAGGGAAGCAGGGAGGGGGAGAAGAAAAACATTTGCCTATTACTATAGTTCTTACATATATAGTGTTTTTCATAGTGGATCAATATTTCTTTTTCTGAAAAATGCCCAATTGATAACTAGCTGAAAGCATATATTCTTAAGAATGGTGCTATATATTCTTTAAGAATAGGGAATGGCACATCTATATGACATTTTTATATATGTATATACTATACTGGTACATGTTCAACCATATAGCCTCCACATTTTTATGAATTTATTCATGATCAAAAAACAAACATTGATATTCAAAACATACATACTGACCCGGTGCCAAATACTGTTAAAAATAAATGAAAAAGCACAAAGATGAGTAATAGATAATCTCTAAGTAAATCCCAATTTAGCACAGACATAATGAAATGAATATTTAAATATTAATACACATCTACATAAATAGAAAAATATAATGTACCATATTTATGATATGTATGAAGCTATTTATAACAACCACCAATTTCAATTGTCTTTATAATGTAAAATACTAAGGTTATATTATTTTATAATATATTTTTTAATTTTATTATTTTTTAAATTTATGTTTTATTTTATTATGTTTAGAGAGAGGGGAAGGGAGACAGGGAGAGAAACATCAATGTGTGGTTGCCTTTCACCTGCCTCCTGCTACGGACCAGGCTGGAGACCTGGCTTGCAACCTGGTTTGCAACCTGGTTATGTGTCCTGACTGGGGAATCAAACCAGTGACCTTTGGGTTCACTGTGGGCCAGCGCGTTATCCACTGTGCCACCAGCCGGAGCCTTATTTTATAAAATTTTAATTTATACATGACATGCATTTGTACTTCCTGAGTCAATTTTTTGACCATTGCCTATATAAACCTTTTCACCTGAGTCAAAAAGCTAATCTTCCACTTAGATTAGGAAAGAAATGTGCGTTATTGGGTATCTTTATCATAAGGCTTCAGATATTTCTGTTGCAACATCTTCCTATACTGTTAAACAAATCTTGTGAGTGTTTTATGACTAATTAACATTTATGCAGGATAGACAAATGAGTTAATCCATGTGACGTTTGACTTGAGCAAATCATTCTCACTCGCATTTACTCTTTTTGATTGTGTTATGCTTTTAAACAATTAAATTTTTAAAAATTCTTTTGAAAGTTCAGCTCCTAGATTTTGAGAAACTGAATAGTAGTAATTGGGAAGTTGATATGGATATTAATTCAAGGTCTCTTTAAAAATCATACATGTGGGGAGCAAAAAGAGGATGGATGTAATACAATAAATTTTTTTAAAAATCATACATGTTTGGTTCTGGAAAGCTTTGATGTTACTTTTTGGTGGATGTATAGTAGTCTTGTAACTAGAACAAAGGCTATGATGAAATACAAAAAAGAGACGACCATTTATATGTCAGAATGATTTTTCAGTGATTCAGGTTATAAATTGAAGTGGCTAGCATCAACATATCAACCCATAAGCAATATAGTTAAAAAGTAAATTAGCCCTGGCTGGTAGCACAGTGGATAAAGGCGCCGGCCTGCGAACCCAAAGGTCGCAGGTTCGATTCCCCAGCCAGGGCATGTAACCAGGTTGCAAACCAGGTCTCCAGTTGGGTCTGTGGCTGGGGGCAGGTGAAGGGCAACCATACATTGATGTCTCTCTCCCCCTCTGCCTCTCTCCCTTCCCCTCTTTCTAAAAATAATGGAATAAAATCTTTAAAAAAAAAAAGTAAATTAAACTTTGGTAGAGAAATAGAATTATATGTTTATAAAGATAATTTGTATGCCCACTACCTTTTAATAACATCCCTGCTATTCTTACCATTCCCTCCAATTTGTATATAATGAATATACCTTGAGCAATACCTAATGACTACAGTTGGATGTGCCATACATCCCATTCCCATCATAATATGTTTTAGATTTCATCACCCTAAAACACAAAAAGGACTCAGAATTGGGAAGATGTTTCAAATTCTTTATTGTTTACTCCCCTTTTGTGCAAAAACAAAATGTTCTGGTAGCGAAGTAGTTACTTGTCTGATTGCCACTAAGCATAGAGATTTTTACCACCACCGACTTGAAATTGTTCAGTATGTTTTTAAGCTAGTTTTGGAATTGAACATTCACCTTGGCCTTATGTTGATAGAGCTTTCTACTGGTATTCAGTTATTCTTCCAACCTTTGACTAAAAAATTGAAACCACTATTTCTAGTGTAATAAGCCTACTTTTATGTTTTCAACTGCATCCACCATATTGCTCAATACTAATTTTATGATGGTTTCTTTTCCCATTCACTTGATGTATGTAATGTATTCAGTTAAGTTGTCTACTCGAAAAAACACTTATGCTTTGCAGATTGGCTTTCATTAAAATTTCCTTGAGAATATCTAGATGGTAAAAGTTTTCCATTACTAGAGATTTCATTTTAATATTTATTCAGTCATCATTTCACACTTCAGTGACCATTTCTGCTCAAGGGGCCTGCATAGTATTTAATGTTTAAACATTGCTAACGTAAATCACCCAATTTTGTAAACTTCCTTTTATGGATAATTTCTTGGCAAACTAGATTTCTTGTTTTATGTTTCACCTTACCTCATAAAATACATCACTATTTTTTAATTTGTAAGTATATATTTTTTAAGATTTTATTTTATTATTTTTAGAGAGAGGGGAAGGAAGAGAGGCAGAAAGGGAGAGACATCAATGACTGTTTGCCTGTCTCCAGCTACAGACCTGGCTGGAGACCTGGCTTGCAACCTGGTTATATGCCCTGGCTGGGAATCAAACCAGCGACCTTTGGGTTCATAGGCCAGTGCCTATCCACTGAGCCACCAGCCAGGGCCTCTCTATTTTTAAACTTTGATATTTTAATTATGATATGTCTTGGTGTGGCCCTCTTTGGGTCTAGCTTGTTTGGGACTCTGTGCCTTCTGGACTTGTCTTATTAATGTTATCAGTACTAGGCAACAAAGTGATTTAAATTTTTTTATGATTTTTAAAAAGATTTTATTATTTTTAGAGAGAGGGGAAGGGAGAGAGACATCAGTGTTTGATTGCCCCTCACCCATCTCCAACTACAGACCTGGCTTGCAGCCTGGTTATGTGCCCTGGCTGGGGAACCAAACCAGTGACACATGGGTTCGCAGGCTGGTACCTTATCCACTGTGCCACCAGCCAGGGCCCAAAGTGATTTAATTTAACATTTTGAAATTAGGCATGATGTTATTATAGAACTAAATCCAATGTACTTACAACAAATTTAAAATATTATCTTAACCTTTTTGAAGAAAACAAAACAGCGTGATACCCAGATATTGCCATGTAAGAAGTAACAGTCAAATTTGGGTAGAGAACAGGACTGTATAAATAGAAAATTGCAATACAATATTATATATAAAATATACTGAATGAGTAAAATATAAATTATTTGGAACTTTAAATGGCACTGAGTAATAACAGATAAATTTATAAGTGTTGTATCTTCTAAGATATATTAGACACATTTGGAAACAACACAAAAATGCAAAACTGATACCTACAAAGATATTAACATTTTAAATGGCATTTCCCTGTCACTTCCAGAGATAAAATATTAGGCATTACTGATCACAGGTCTGAGCCAATGTGGAAATTCTTACAAATTTCCTACAAAGTAATGCATTTATTTCCTTTTGGTCAGATAATATTTTGACTTTCTTATTAAGGGCCTGGTACTCTCCTTGGCACAAGAGAGTAAGGAAAATAACTTCTTCCTACTCCTAAATTGGATTAGAAGGATCATGGCATTGTCACAGATAACAATGATGAATAGTAAATCACCCCTATATTATTTCTACTACTATGCTCTTACAGGAAAATCCTTTGAACAATGAATTTCTTCATTTCACATAGTGAATAACTCCAACTCATACATTTTTGTAGAATTTGAATGAGTAGTTTTCATATAAAAATACTTACAGGATCTGTAACAAAATTTAGCACATATTTTAGCAAAATTTCACATCAAAGTTAGCATAAGAAATTTTAAAAACATTGCAAAAAGTTATTAATCTTTTTATATGAAATATTTATCTCAAAAAGGGGAATAATAAATAGTATTTTAAAGTGAAATTAATAGGAAATAAATATTCAAATGTTTCAGAGGCATAATATAGTATTTTTGCATTTTATAGTACTACTATCTGGCAACAAAGGGGCCAAGGAAAAGCTTGGGGCTACATCGAGTGTAGAGCTTCAAAATTAGGTATTTCAGAGATGCAAGATAGTGGTGGAGTAAGTGAAACCTACACTCATGTCTTCCCAGGACCGAACTGCAATTGCAACTAAATTATAGAGCAATCATCCTGAGCAACCAGCTGAAGACTAGCTGAAGAGGAGTCTTATAACTAAGGATTTACAGCAGAAACCACATTGAGATGGGCAGGAAGGCAGAGATGACTAAAGAGCTGCCCCAGCTCCCGTGGGCCACAGCTGAGGTTCTAGAGAGAGAGCTCAGTTGTGGGAGAACCCCTGAGGATCATGGAGTCTAACCCTCAAGCTGGGCTCCCTCACTCTGTGACTCCAAAGAAACCCAAAACACTAATTCAAAGGAATATACACATATGGACCCCCTTGTCCATTGCAGTTATTTACTGTAACCAAGATTTGGAAGCAACCAAGCATCCCTCAGTGAGTGGATAAAAATGCTGTGTTACATTTACACATGAAATACTATCTGGCTATAAAAAGGAAGGAAACCTTGCCCTTTGCAATGGTATGGATGGACCTGGAGAACATTATGCTAAGTGAAATAAGCCAGTTAGAGAAGGACGAGTACCATATGATTTCACTTTTATGTGGGCTGTAAGGAACAAAATTAATTAGCAAGCAAAATAAAGACAGAATTACAGAGATCAGACTGGTAGCTGTTAGGGGGTGGGGCTGGTTGTAGGGGATGAAGGGATTGAGGAAGACAAAATAAAAATCAAACATTTTATATATATATATATATATATATATATATAGAGAGAGAGAGAGAGAGAGAGAGAGAGAGAGAGAGAGAGAGAGAGAAACCTCATGGAGATCATGAAGATAGACAATAGTGTGGTGATTGCCTGAAGGAGAAGGAATTGAGGGAGGCAGAAGAGAAGTGTATGGGATAAATGGTGATGGACAAAGACTTGTGGTGAATACACAACACAGTGTACAGATGAAATGTTGAAGAATTGTGCATCTCAAACCTGTATAATTTTGATAACTAGTGTCACTCCAATAAATTCAATAAAAAAGGAAAATTATAAAAATTAGATATTGCATGCAAAAAAGTTGCCATGAC
Source organism: Noctilio leporinus (assembly GCA_004026585.1). Classification (NCBI taxonomy): domain Eukaryota; kingdom Metazoa; phylum Chordata; class Mammalia; order Chiroptera; family Noctilionidae; genus Noctilio; species Noctilio leporinus. The sequence goes on along the minus strand of PVIW01006881.1, from coordinate 40,838 downwards.
TCAAGCCCAAAAGTGAAAATTTCAGAATCAAAAAAATATTTTGCAAATGAAGTTTAATTTTTTTAATTTCCTACACTTACAATATATGAGGTCTGTCCCAAAAGTAACAGCTGTGCAAACTTGTATTGACATTATATTGAAACTGGCTTGATACTTTTTGGACAGACCTCACATGAATATATTATTATATTAATTTGGTGCATGTAGATATAATTATAGTTTTTATTTTTACTGAACTGATATTTTTGAAGCACCAAAATATGCATATTACTGTGCACAATTATTCTCAGGGTTCTTTAACTCCTGTATGCCATTTTCTCCCTCTGTAGAAAGAAAGGGTATATTAAAAGATTTTTCCTTCTGAATATCTCCATCATACTTAAAAGGGCCACCTAACACATGTAGCATATATAATAAAAGGGATGATTCAATTTCAAATTGCTTAAAGTTTCACCTTTGAATTTTACTTTTGTTAGAAAAGTTTCATGATCTATATGTTTAATGAAAAGAGGGAGCAATTATTTAATATCATTATTTTGAAGACTTCCCAAAGTAGGCAGCTCTACACCACATTTCTGCAAAATAAAACATGTATGCAGATCAAGTAAGTTGATCATTGTCACAGTGAAAAACAGTACCTAAGATTTTAGTACACCTTCAGTATTTTATGAGGCCTGTCCTGCAAAAGTCCAGCCATTGTTATTACACTGAGATCAGTTCACATGGCATCGATGTGATCTGGCAGCCAAGGAAAGTGAACTGGAACGCACATGTGTGAACAATGACAACTTCATTGTACAAGTCAGGGGGGCAGTAGATGCCCTTTGTGTGAGCATGTGTACTGTGTGGGCATCCTATCCAAAATGACTGAGTGAGTAGAGCAACAAATCTGCATCATATTTTACATTAAGCTTGAACATTCCTCTGTGGAAACTATTTGGGTGATTCAGAAGGCCGCAGCTATGGGCAACTGGTGATTGGTAGCTTTATGACAATAACACACTCACTCATGCATCACATCTCCTGCAGAGTTTTTTGAGAAACATCATATCACTCAGGTGTCTCAGCCCCCATACACTTCAGATGTATGGCACCCTGCGACCTCTGGCTTTTCCCAAAGCTAAAATCACTCTTGAAAGGGAAGAGATTTCAGACCATTAATGAGAGTCAGGAAAATACGATGGGGCAGCTGATGGTGATTAGGAAAATAGTGTAAGGTCCCAAGGTGCCTACTTTGAAAAAGATGGAGGTGTCATTGTCCTAAGTACATTGTTTCTTGTATCTTTTATCTTCTTCAATAAATGTCTCTTTTTCATATTGCATGGCAATACCTAGATACCTTCTGGATAGACCTCATATATTTGATTTCAATACTCCTTGTACCAATCACTTACTGAGCTATCATTATTTTAGAGTTTAATTAAATGTCTTATATTTATACAATTCAGTGTAGAAAAACTGTTCTTTTGTAAAGAATATGTTTTACCTTGTTATATATGCCTAACTTATTTTGATATTCTAAAAATATTTATTGTGCTTTGTAGTAATAATTTGTGACATGGCTGCCTTCACAGGAAGATATTTTCCTATGCCACAGAAAGTTATAATAGAAACTGGTAATATTGTAACTCTACAGTGATTCACAAACTGTTAAAGCACATAATAAATGAACAAACAATACATTTCACACAGTATCTTTCAGGTGAGAATGAGTTAGCTAACACAAAAGCCCACTCCGTTTTTGAAGTAGTAGAAGAACTTCTATCAATGTTATTTACTCCTTTGAAAAATTACGCATATTTCCCCATCCTAAATATTTTTAAAATGATTGAATAAGATTTTGAATAAAAATAATTTGTGGGAATGTAATAGAAATTCATCTCAAATATTTCTTGAAGTGTATGTATTTGTTAATTGCTTCCTTCAGATACACATTGTTAAAATGCCGTTTTGGCTACAACACCAATCTGCCAAATGATAATCTCTGGTAAATGGAATTCCAGAATTTTAACTTTTTCTTTTTCCAGTTTGTTAATCATTAGTCCAACCTTTAACATACAGGAAATGTCATGAAATATAATGAAGAATATTTTATACATATAGCTGTAATGGAATGAAAAAGTACATTTAAGAAAACAATGCAGCAATAAATAATCATTTTTTTTTAATGTCAAATGGACATTAGGGACAGAAGGGAAGAAGTCAAAAAATGTTAACTCACTTATGCTTTACCAGGCAACTATTGACTTCACAAAAGTGCTAGGAGCAATATCTTCATTTGATGATGTGAAGAATGAAGGATAAATAATTGTTTAACTAAATAAGAATAAGAATATTTTCTGTGATACAACAATACATAGCTAACATTCATGAAAGTGTTTAAAAGTTAAATAAGCCAGAGTGGTATACTGATCAACACATAAGAAGAAACTGATTTTCATTGTCCTGTGGTTTAGGGCAGTGGAAAACAACTGTAGAATATTTTAACTGGAATCATATACAGATGTTTATGATGAAAAAGAGAAATAATTTATTGGGTGGGCCATACAGGACTAATTTGAAGATAATCATCTGAAGATAAATAGAAGGTAGCAATACAGATTAAAGATGACCAGGGCATGGACTACTGATTTTTCTTGAGGAATAATGAAAAAGGACTGATGCCAGAGATGTTATAGTCAGGATGATTATGCAAACAACTAAGTGGGGAAATGGACAGGAAAGTTTGATGATCTGCACATACAAAACTTAAATTATCTACCATTAATGGCTTTGATCATTGTAGTCTCTTCAGAAAATCAAGATTTATGCATTTCTTTAAAAATGTTTAAGAAATAATTGGTTTTAAAGCCCTGGCTGGTGTGGCTCAGTGGATTGGTACTGGCCTGTGAACCCAAGTGTCACTGGTTTGATTCCCAGTCAGGGTGCATAACCAGGTTGCAAGCCAAGTCTTGAGCCATGTCCCCCGCTGGAGACAGATGAAAGGCAACCATACATTGATGTTTCTCTCATTTTCTTTCTTTCCCCTTCCCCTCTCTCTAAAAATAATTAATAAAATCTTTTTTAAAAGTAAAGAATTGGTTTTAAATCCACTGTTGGAAGAAGAATTTGTAGAGCAGCAAAGGCTTTAAGTAATAATTCTGTAGGGTAGGGAACAAGAATAATGATATGTTTGATTTAATATCTTGAAAGAGTATATATTTTAAGACGAGGTCAAATGTAGAAGAGTGGAACATATTTTTTCCACAATGCACAATTTAATAAGAAATATCTAAAACACTACAAAGTGATCATCAGCTGATTAAGATGTATAACTGGTAAAATTATTTCTTCAGCATAGTCTTTGAGAGTTATTTTTAGTATGTAATAAGTAAAATATTATCTGACGATAAAGAATTGAAATATGTCTCCATTTGAAAGAGAAGATAGTTATGACCACTAATAGGCTATTTCTGATTTATTATGAATAGTGGGTTGCAAGCTATAGATAAAAAATAGGACATTCATCAACACTTAACAAATAACACTTTCCCTACTCAAATAATTCCAGAGTTTGTAATAAGAATCATACTATACTTATCATTTTTGTTTAAAAATCTCTCTATGTCCTTTTGAAGTTCAAAAGGCATATATTTTATAACTTCCTAAAGTACATAAAACATAATGTTAATATCAGAACACAATCTGGTCCATTAGCCTTTCATCCTCCAATTCCTGAGCAATTTAACTTTCTGGCTTCCAAGCACCTCACAGAAAGTTCTTTTTCCTAGTAACATAAAGTTTATCTCAGGTCACTCCTCTTATTCAGCATGAATCCTGATCTAGATTTGCTTTATTTTGTAATCAACGAAGGTAATGTAAAGAGCAAATTTTGATACTTTAATAAACATTTCAATATAATATAATTGTACTGACACATCAACTGCATAATAAAATTACTAAGGTAATCATTATTATTTTCATTGATGCATGCAAAACATTCTCAGTGGTCAATTAGGAAGATTTAACAAATCTAAAACTATATAAAAAAGAATTTTAAACCCTGGTTGGTAGCACAGTGGGTAAGGCACTGGCCTGCGAACCCAAAGGTCACTGGTTCAATTCCCATCCAGGGCACATAACCAGGTTGCAAGCCAGGTCTCCAGCCAGGTCTGTAGCTGGAGGCAGGTGAAAGGCAACTAACTGTATATTGATATCTCTCCCCCTCTCTGCCTGTCTCCCTTCCCCTCTCTCTTAAAATAAATAAAATCTTAAAAAAAATAATTCTATAATTACCAGAATTCACTATAATGTCATGTTTGCTAACTCTCACTAAATATTTTATTGTAAATTATCTGTGGACTAGGTCAAGAATTAGAAACTTAGAAAAACAATTTTTCAGATCATTCATCAGCAAAACCATAACTAGGAAGAAAAAAAAATATTTTTAAACTTAACCTTAGCCAAAAGGCTGGGAAGTAATAAGAAATGATTTTTTAAATTACTGTTTTTATTGTGTTCACTTTATTATAATTATTTGAAAATGTGTTTATTTCATTGCCTCACTTGAGTAACATGGACAGTGTCATAGGCTTGTCCTTATAATTGATCTATTGTAATGATTTACTTGTAGTATGGTATAACATAAATGTGATGTGTAAAAAATGTGTATGTATTTTTTAATAAAATCTTTGAACATAAAGTTAGGATAATATATGTGATAGCCTAATCATAATAAAATGGTATTAACTTTCATTTAAATCATGCTTCATACTCATAGCTTTACAATATCATTATTAACACAATACCTATATCTTGAATAGTATTAATATTGTTAATTATGCTGAAGTTAATATATGTATTTATGAAACATAATTTTGTTTTCATGATTTGAGTTGATCAGCACTAATGATTTTATGAAATTTTGCCCTTGTTTTAGAGCAGTCAATACTGTCTTCATGAATATCCCAAAGAATGCCCATGACATCACAGAAGCCTATCTAAATTTGCTAAGATAGAATTGGGAGAGATTTTGAAATTGCAGTCATTTAGATTGACTATCATGTCCAGAAAGCTATACTTGGAATGGTTCTGGAAGCTCTTTATTGTGCTCAATTGTTGGTATGGTGGTTTTTGGTAGTTCTTTTAAATAAGTACCAAAGCCAATTAAAGAGTTGTTCTGTGAATTTCCTCTGAGAAATGCACAGAGGTATCTCATGCTAGCCAACAAGCATTGTTCAAAATAACTAAAATGATTCCAGCATTTATTTCATGTAACCAGCTAATTATATAGTTGTGGTTTGTGTTTAAATAATGGATTTTAATCCTATCTATTATTTTAATTCTCTGCTGGATTTCTCATCGTAGTGTCAGGATGGCTATCAAAGAAAGACCATTCTTCCCAATAAAAACATGGGCTTATTCTTTGTATTCCATAGTAATTAAAGTTTGATTTTAAATGGGAAAGAACTCTATTTTCCTTTCTGTGGTTAAGAGAGTAAATATTATGCAGCGTCAGCTATGAGACATAACCATTTACTGCCTTGGTAGCTACTTCCATTTTGGAGTCAGAACAAGTGGACATTTTTTTTCAATCACAAGCAAGCTTGGTTTTATAGTGTCTACTTGTAATCTTCAGTACTTCTCAAGTTAATTCCCAATTCTTAATTAAGATTTCCATTTTGATATAAAATGTGGCCATTTTAGGTTCACATAAAGTAAAGAAAAATCACTATGAAACTAAGGTTTAAAAAGTAAACTAGTGAAGTTCAACTGAAGTTACCTTCAGCATACTGACAATATACAGGAAATTAGCAGATATCTCAACCTAATATTCATTAATTTGTAATGGCCAGGTCTTCCATGTCATTTGGTGCAAGTTTCTACATTAGCAGACTCGTTATTCATTAATATATTTTTTTTATTTCTAGATGCTCCACCAACTGGTCTGGTACACAGTGTGAGAGACCAGCCCCAAAGAGCAGCAAATCTGACCATATCAGCACAAGTAAGTTCCTCAGATTTGTAACTTCGGTGTTCTATATATTATAGGAATCATTTTCTAATCTCATTGTTAAGGGAGTCGAGTCTGGGAAAATCTCCTTTATGAAAGTTGGCAAGAAATATCCTGCAATCCCGGTGTTTTTTGACAGATGAAGTTCTGGGCTCTCACTTGCTGGCAGAATCCAGCATTTATGTTCTCTCTTAGGCAGTGAGAGTTTATCTCAAACTGTGGCACTTTTCTTATTGCACATCAGAAAACTGAGCATAAGGTTTTCTTAGGAAATATACCTCAGCTACAAAGGCTACACTTATGACAATGGATATGAAATGCTCAAGGGAGAAAAATAATTTCATGTTTTAATTAGAGCAAACTGTATTTTCTTAAAATCCTTTTCAATGTATTGTGAAAAATTAGACTTGATTAATTAGTCTGAAAGAGTATGTTACACAATTCTTAATAAAAAGTTTGTGATTAGTTATTTCTTTATCTCTAAAATATTGATTTAGAAGTATATTAAAATATAGCATAACATTATACAACTATTTTTGTGTCACTCTGGGTTTAAGACTGGTCTCTGATATGAAAGTTTATTTACATCAACATTGTGCATCTGTTTTCCAACAACTTTATTTGTTTTAAAGATTTTATTATTTTTTAGAAAAAGGGGAAGGGAGAGAGGCAGAGAGGGAGAGAGACATCAGTGTTCGGTTGCTTTTCACCTGCTGTTTTCCAACAACTTTAAATGACTTTATAAATATTTTCAAAATCAAAGTTTGAAATAAAATTTCTCAATTTACACATATTACTAGTATGTACTAGTATGTACTAATATGAACTTAATTTCATCAAGTGAGTAAATATGTTCTTGATGAAGAAAAACAATAACCCTAATTGATGAAAGTTTATTTTAACAATTTCTTTTTAGTTTTTCACTGCTGATGAGAAAGTATTTATGAAAAACAAAAACAAAAACAAAAAACTTATTCTGGAGTTTGTGAAAAAAGAAAGTCGACACTATAGACTTTCTGGGTAATTTTGTTACCCTAGAGCAGGCTCCCAGGAACATGTTCAAAGATAGCATTTAAAGGTTAATTTGGGCTCATAAGCATGAGCATTTTTGAAATATGGTACATAGGTCTAGAATAAATAGCCTTGACATGAATATTTGAATTTGGAACATGAATATTTGAATTTGGAACAACAATTAGGTGACTCATCTTTGCTCATGAAGCATTTTGGGTTTACCCTAGAATTTATGTATTATTCTCAAAAAGGGAAGGGAGAAGACATCAAGAAAGCTATGGGCACATAATTATTGGAATAGAGCAGTAGGATTTGGGGAACTAGAATTCCTCTTCTCTCTTTCTAGGATCTAGGGCTTATACTAATATTACTAAAAATAATTCTAGAGGCATACTATCCGACACATGAATTTGTGATCTGGCATACTAACCGACACATGAATTTGTGATGTAGCAAAACTAAATTATTAAGAGTATTTTTTAATTTAAAAAGTGTTTTAAATTACCAACCTGTAAAATATACACAATTTATAAGTTGAAGATTATGAAGACAAGGCATTTCAGCATTTCTTTCATGGTAATTTTTCAATTATATAAGATAAGTGAGATATATAGCATTTTAAATAGTCAAAAACAATTTTAAATATTGGTAAAATCGAGAGAGAGATAGAAAGAAAGTTAGTTAAATTTTCATTTTTTGTATGAGATTCATCCAAACAGGAAAGTTTGGTGTTTGAAAAGTGTTATGGTGAGGGAGTGTGCGAAGCAGTGAGCCAAACATTTTTAATTTGAAGGTGATGTCTTCAACTACTTGCCTGGGCAACTAGCTCTCTTATAAAAAGATATCTCTAACTGCATGCAACAGTCCTAAAACAGGAAACAAGTTGTAACCCTTTTTCCAAAGATTCTGATGTTCTTTCTTCATTCACTGAATGAAGTCATTAAATTGAATGGAAGTATCAATATACATTGAAAGGGCTATTAGCTATGTATATGTAAATGTCCTATTATCTCCAATTTGAACTGAAGTTGACGAAATAATGACTCTATAAGAAGGTACTTATTAACAGATGTTTATACAATACTTAAGAGAAACTTGCCTCAGTAAGTCTGAAGAGAGATAGTTAAATGGATTTTCCTAAGGTAGAAGAGTCATTTTTATTCTATACTGAGATCCACTGGTTTTGAGTTGTGAAATGTTCCCTAAACTCAGGCAGGACTCATTTGCCCAATAAGAGAGATGGATACTTTAATATGTGTTTTAAAATTTGCATTCCTGCTTGCAGTGAAGCATTCCTTAATCACTGAACCTTGGAGTAATTGGGAATAAATACACTGCCTCTGTCGGCCTAACTACTGTCAACTGGCACAAAGATTTACCCTTCTAATTGACACACAGCTATCTTAACCAACTCTGAGTAGTCATACTGATGTTTCCTAGCCTTGGCTGTTTAAAGCATCTGAAACTCAGCCTGTGGAATTAAACAGATCTGGTATCCTGTGACTGTTAAAGTTCCATTTTAAAAAGCTAGGCTGACTCTTCTGAAGCTATTTTGAAAAGGTTTAAACTAAAGGTGATAAAATATTTAATATATACCCTTATTTTAATTTTACAAGTTGAAAAGGAATAGATATTCAGTGTTTGAATTATGCTATTTGTATATGCTATAGTTAAAAGGGATAAAAAATATACTCACATTTGTGGGGCAGTAGAGATGTATTTTACTATTAGTGACAACAGACATGTGGTACCTACTAGGGGTTATGTGTGTCTCCTTTTTTCCTACTCTGTCCTTATGTCTTTTATACCATCATGGTTTAAAGCAGATTTACCAAGGAATCATAAACTTGCAAGTATATGTAGAGAACTGAAAAATGCAATAAAATAATGCCTTTGTCCTCATTCTTCCAAAACAAATATTTATCAAGCCTCTTAGTGCCCAGTACTGTATTAGATCCAGGAGAAGAGTCAGGGAGTAAGACAGACAGTGCCTCTTCTCATGAAGCTGAGGTTCTAGAGGGTACACAGCCAGAAAGCACACAAAGAAACAAGTGAGCATGCACATTTATCAAATAATTTTGAGTTTTAAATAATTCTTTGAAGGAAGGTGAAAAGAGGCAAATATAGAAAACAGCCAGGACAACTGAGGTCAAGTGTCATTTATCTGAAGTGATGATACTGCAGCTGAGGCTTGAAGGATTTAAATGAAGAGGAGAGGTGCAGGGTATCTCACACAAATGCAACAGTAGGTACAAAACCCTGGAATGGAAAAGAGAAATGTTCAAGGGCCTGACAGCATAGCAGGGTGGTGGCACCAAGGGGACTAGCGGGAGGGTGGTACAGAGCGCAGATAAATATGCCAGACCAAGATGATAGGCAGTCTCTTGAAGGTCACTGGCAGTATCACCTTTACTCAGTTTAAAAGGTGAGATTTTCTTCAGGAATTTTAAATATTTTAGTTTTTGTTCTAAATAGGAATCAAGAATTTATGCTTTTGAACATTACAATTTATTGAAGTACTAATGGAAAAAAGCGTCCTAACCATAAAAACATATTTACTCACATTTATACATATATGTAAATGTAAACATAAAAGAATACGTAGCATCTCTAAAGAGGTCAGTTGTAATGTTATAACATCCATTTATATTTTCTACTATAAAGTCCACCAGTAAACACAAGGTTCTCCTGTTTGAAATAAATCTCCATAATTCAACTTTTTTGGATTCCCTCTTCTCTTCACACAACAATGTGTTATTGAGTTGCAATTTTCTCTACCTCTGGTTAGTTCACTCCCACTACACACCCTCTTCCTTGCCAATAGGTAACTCCTTGACTCAGTTACCAACTCTATGTTGATTACCCTTAAATTTCTATCCTCAATCCTGGTTTTTTCTCCTGAGCTTGAGTCATATATCCCACTGCACATTGCTACATGTATATCTACATCAATATCCATATCTATATTCCATAGAAATTTCAAGTTCAGCATATTCCAAAATAATCTCACCTTTCTCCCTTCAATCAGCCAATTTCATGCACTTTATTTTGCCTCCTTATGTATATGGATAGCTAAAAACAAAATCTATTTACCTATGCAACACTGAAGTGCTGCTTTTAATGTTTCTTCTCCCTCAAGTCATGTCAAACATATGCAGTAGATATTAGTTCCTAAATTTTCTTCAACCTTACCCTCAAAAACAAAACAGTACAGTGCCCAGCTCATTGACATGGCCTATGCAGCCCTTCAGAACATCTTTGCTGTCCTCTGTGGCTGGCTGCACCTTCTACCAGTCTGTTCTGCACTTTGGCTAGGCTGTTGTTCTGGAACGTTTCTCCTCCAGGCCTTCACATTTCTCTTCCTAGATTAATCCAGTATCTCCTCCTTGCGTCACCCTCTCCATTCTCTTCTGTGAGACTAAGAGGCTCAGCCCATAGGACTCAGAGGCCTCCCAGTCCTCCTTTATCCCAGAGCTAGCTGGATACTCTTATTTCAGAGGAAGGCACAACTTCCCTAAGGTAGCGCTTATCACACCATGTTAAATAAGCTCATTTCTTTGTTGTTTTCCAATATACATCAAACCACGTGAAAGCAGGGGCTTTTGTATCCCCAGTGAAAAGTACAGTACATGGTGAGTGTGTGGGACATAGCAATACTTAAAATACATTTGCTAAATAAGAAGCAAATGCGTAGTCCCTGTGAGATCCTAGGAACTGTGCTATCTATAAAACAAAGCAAGCAAACAGTTTGTCCTCAGATTACAAGACTGATTTCTACAATATATTGTGAAAAGCCCAAAAGAGGCTTTTTAATATATATATATTATATATATATAATATATATAAATAACATAAAATAAAATATTAAAAATTAAAAATATATATTTTATATATATATAATTTACTGATTGATTTGAGACAGAGAGAGAAACATAGATTTGTCATTCCACTTATTTATGCATTTAATGGCTTAATCTTATATGTGTCCTACTAGAGATTGAACTCACAAACTTGGCATATTGGGACGACACTGTAAGTAACTGAGCTACCCAGCCAGGGCTGTAATATATATTTTTAATGAATTAATAATCCTGTGTGTAGTACTTTCTATGTAATAGACAATCTTACTTACATGACTGTGAAATAGACATTAATGGTGACTCTCATGTCATATATATTTAAACTGAAACACAGATAAACAATCTTCCCAAGAACATGTTAGTGATCCAAGTGTTAAACAGAGGTAGTCTGGCTCCAGAGTTGATTATCTCAGCTGCTATGATATGCTGCCTCCCTCATGTTAAACATAATTTAATAATACAGTTCCTTTTCTAATGGAAAAGTGTTATATGATGAGGCTGCAGAACAACTGGGCCAAGAAAGTCTTGCTTTATTTTATGTGAGAAGTCTTTGAGATATCCTCTCAAACCTTAATAAGTATAGGATGCACTTTTCAAAATCATTTTAGAAAAATTGAATATATTAAAAATTATCCTGAATTATGATTTTCATATGTTGCACTATGATATTTACTGCTATATATTCTATTTGGAAAAATATACCTACTTTGATAAAAACCTGTCTTATGAGCCTAAAATACATGTAGTTGCCAAGCGTTTCCATCAATATTACTTATGTTACCTTTTTCATAACTTGCCAAACTGTATTCTGCATTATTTATTGGCTACATTAAATATTATTGCAATTACTTTGGGTTACATAAATATATTAAAAATATAGGCTCTTAAACAAGTGCTGTAATGTGAGAGATTGGAACTGCCATCTGTGATAAGAGAAAAAAGATAAAGGTCTTTTTTTATTGTTTTCTAGCATGCATAATTAATAATATTTCTACCTTGAACACAAGACCCTACATAAAATTTAATTTTATAAGTAACATACAATTGCATTGAGGAAAAGGTAACTTTATATACTTAACACAAATATTGGTATTTAATACATACCAATATATTACAAATTTTAGCAAAAAATAAAAGGTAATGAAGTAAGGATATTTATAAAGTTGTTATCAATCAGCTAAAGTCATTGTTTATGAAGAAACCTGCTGTTCACAGGTATTTAAAATTTGTGAACAATTGTGAATTACTATCCAATGTGCCAGATTCTTTACATTTATTAATTATTAATAAGTTACACATTCATATAAAGTTTACTATCCCAAAACCAAGTTTCTGTTCCTAAAGCCATATAATATCTAACTCACTAAGGTGTATAGTCCTGGGAACAACATGAACAAATAGTATGAGTTTTTCATTTTGTAAATTGACTAAAAAAGGCAATATATAATTTTTGAAGAGTCAACTTGAAATATCTTATACATGACATTTCTTTAATAAAGTTTTAATTTTTTTTTTGGTATTTTGGTAATCTGCACTATCTACGGCATCACATGAATGTTTTTCTGGCAATAGCTATTAAACTCATCTATAATTCTATTTTAAAGTCCCTAAGAAACTTATTTTACTTAATATTACCATTCATTTCTGCCACAATATTTTACATGCACATGTATTTGCAAAGAAAATTTAAATATTTAATACTTCTTAAAATTTTATTCCTGAACCATTCAAGATTCCCACATTGAATTTCAATTAGCCTTTGCATTACTTTGTTTTTTAGTTTAACCAGTGACTAGGTTGACTTGATTGAATCAACCAAATGTTTTTTTTCCAAGTAAACAAAGCCTTTATCTCATGGGGCCTAGGTATTTGTCCATTGAAACAGTTAACATTAGATGTTTGGTAGAGCTACTTAACCTCTCCTGTGATCAACAACCCTTGCATTCAGTTCCTTTCTTCAAAAGTGACTCCAGGTGGCTCCTCCTTGGATCACAGTATTATCAAGTACTGTCTCCTTCCTAAACAGAAAAAACTGTTTGTCCTTGTTGCTAACCTAGAAATGAAATAGAGGGCAGCAATTCTGTTTTGCTTCTCCCTTATATTCAAATGCATAAAAACTAATAATCAGTTTCTCTGATCACTTTTCAGAAATATCACATATTTTACCCCGTTTTGAAGATAGGTGACACAACCTAAGATAATTATTTAAGTATACACAAAAATAGAGGGTTGGGAGGATGGTCCCTTGTAATGTAAGCCAAATCCCCCAGATATGTTTTGCTAAAACTATTCTGGACCTGGAATTGCAAAAGAAAATCCCCTTTGTCCCCCAATTGTGTTGAATTAAGCTAACAGCCCTGTGTGGTAGGTGTTCTTATCTCTTTTATTGGTGAAAAACATGAGCCTAAATATTTTTTTACTGTTTTAACATTTTATTTAATCATATTCAAATTCTTTTATATACCATTTACTATTTCAATGACTAAATAATATCCAGTATGTCAAGCCTCAAATTTTAAATTACCTATCCAAGGTCTCACCTCACTTAAGTTGTGAAACTGATAGTTAGGTCTACATTTTTCCAAATCCAATGTTGCTGTCCCTTTTGTTTTGCCAAGCTGCCATCTAATTTGTCACATGTACTTTCTGCCAGAAAGTGTTGAAAGCTACAGGAACAAAACTACGAGTGGGGATATGGCCAGTGAAATTGTGTAAATATGTGTTCAGTCACAGCAGTACAGGTAGTTCCCAGTATGTACTTACACCATTGCAAGAAAACGTGTCTGGTGCGAATCAGATTCAAAAAGGCAAAATCTCAGTATTTCTAACCTCAAGACATTTACCTGCAATATAAAAGTAAACAATATCTAATGGAAACATAGGAGTGATGTTTCAGTAAATGTACTTCTGAACTAGAAAGGTATTTGACCTAAGCTTTACTTTTATTATACCAGTGGTGAAATGATTTGGTGTAATAAAGTATTCAATTATGTCTGCCTCTATATTATCTCTGTGTTTATCTATTCATTCCTTTCTTTTTCAGGAAGCATTGCCATTATCGTGCCTCTTGTCCTTTTGGTGACTCTGATAACCACCTTGGTAATTGGATTAGTGCTATGTAAAAGGAAAAGAAGGTAACAAGCAATGCTCTAGACTAACAATGAATAAATTATAAATAGTTACAGAAGCATAGATTTTTGTTTCAATTTCTTAAAATGTGAATTAATTTTTCTGAAATGTTATGGCTTTCAAACCACTTTATCCCTCATTTCATTTTGAGTGATTATATTTCAGACAACCCTTTCCCTGTGTTATGTGGATGAAATGTTTCCATTCTTATAATCTAACAAAATAAGTGTAATAATATTTACACTTGTAAATATTAAAATTTTAATAGATTTTACATATGTGGTAGTTTTTTTAAACATCAAGAGTATCTGTAAAGGATTTTATTATATTACTGTGTAAGATTAGGAATTTAAATACAATGATACTGAATATATATATATCAGAAATTTTGCATTTATTTATTACTGGAAGTAACATTATTTCAGTTTATATGAATATGTAGTTGTAACTATTCACAAAGGATGCATTGTCTGGGGTAATCATCCAAAACCAAGAGAGTGTGAGTCAGTTTTTGAATTATGTTAAAGAAGATTTTAGTCACAGTGACTCGGGGGTTGAAAGCAATCTATTTCAAAGTTTCTTTATTCTTATTTTTTAGGGAAGCTTTTCATTAAAATAGGGAAAAAGTAGAAATTTAAAAATAATTTACTAGTGAATATTCAGTTTCAACTAATGTGGAATTAGGTATGTAGAAGGAATATGTTCCAAGGGTACTTTTTATTATTCAATCTAATTTAAAATAATAACAATCTAAATAATTTGGAGAAATAACATCACATTAAAATATTTTTGTTCATCTGTGATGTGATTTTGAATGCATTTTATTTATAAACTTACCATTAGTTATGTTAAAATAAGTCAACAAATCTACAAATGTTTTATATATAATAATTGTGATAGTCACTTACACTTAAATAATGTCCACATATTCTAGGACAAAAACTATTAGAAGACAACCTATTATTAATGGAGGAATAAATGTAGAAATTGGCAACCCATCTTATAACATGTATGAGGTGGATCATGACCACAATGATGGAGGTCTTTTAGATCCCAGTTTTATGATAGATCCAACAAAGGTAAGGTGATGGACAGTGACCACTGACATTCTTGAGTCACAACTTTTTAATATGCTTCTAAATGTCATCACATTGCTTGTACCTGAAGTTATCATAAAGAGTTTTAGAATGCATTAAATGTTATTGTCTTTTCTAAAGAAAAAAATTATGAACTGCGTTCACTTGAAGCATGAAGTTAGTACATGTTTTGGAAAATATATATTTACTTAATTTAAAAGCATGTATAGTTTATTTAAAATAATATTCAAATGTGTTGAGGTACCAGTATAACTGTTTAGCTTAGTGTAAAAATACTGTCTGAAATATTTTAATAATGAAAGTATAGTATTTTATTGTCAAAATAAGCACTTTATTTCCAATAGTGTTTTATTGAAGAGTTAAACTAAGCTGTGTCCATGGATGTTTATAATCAGATCACTTCTGAAAATATTTTTCTATGAGCTGTAATATAGTTTCTATTACTTTGAGATATGTCTTTAATACATATAGACTAAAAAGCTAGAGCATTTTTAATGTATATTTTATTGATTATGCTGTTATAGTTGTTCCAATTTCTTTTCCCTTTGCTCCCATCCACCCAATCTGACCCCCATTCCCTCCCACAATCCCACCCTGTTTAGTTCATGTCCATGGATTGTGCATATACATTCCCTTAATTTTTTAAGTTTCTGTTAGGTGTTATTACTATATACCCATATTGACATGTTTAAAGAGAAATAAATGATAGAATGTTCAGATAAACTTGCAGAGATTCACTTCACTATATTATCTGAATATTGTGTTTTAAAGAGTATTTTCCTATGAATTAATAACATCAATCTAGCCCTGGCTGGTGGCACAGTGGATAAGGCACCAGCCTGTGAACCTAAAGGTCACTGGTTTGGTTCCCCAGCCAGGTCATATAACCCTGTTGCAAGCCAGGTCTTTAGCTAGGTCCATGGCTGGGGGCAGGTGAAAGGCAACCATATATTGATGCTTCTCTGCCTCTCTGCCTCTCTCTCTTACCCTCTCTCTCTGGAAATAATTAATAAATTAAAATAAAAAGATTTGTCTGTAGAATCAATCATAGTACAATTTGAAGATTTAAAAAAAGAAAAGTTTAATATTTACTAATTTTATTTCTAAATTCAACTCAAAACTTTTTGAGTTGTTTAAAACATCTTCTAAATGAGACCTTTGTGAAAGAAACAAAGGTAATGCTAACCTAATTTTATGTTTGAAATCTTTTCCTGCCCTGGCTGGTGGCACAATAGATAAGGTGCCAACCTGCGAACCCAAGGGTCGCTGGTTTGATTCATCAGCCAGGGCACATAACCAGGTTGCAAACCCGGTCTCCAGCCAGGTCTGTGGCTGGAGGCAGGTGAAAGACACATTGATATCTCTTTCCCTCTCTGCCTCTCTCCTTCCCCTCTCTCTGAAAATAATAAATAGAGTCTTTGGGGAAAAAAATTAAAATGTTTTCCTAAGACCCTTGACCTTGTCCCAAAGGTTGTGATCATTCACTATTGAGTTGATAGAATTCTTTTAATGTGTATATTTATTTATATTTAATATTTTTCAAACTTTCATCTAGTTTTTTTACTTGTGGTTCATCAATAAATACTAAATTATGAATATGAGTGTACCAGATTTGCTAATTCTGCCTTTAGACCCAAAAATGTCCAAAGTCAGTACTCTTGCGTGAAGACTTAGTGAGCCAATTTAATTACTAGTTAATCTTTTTTAGACTAGAGAGTCATAACTCCAAATTTATAGATGTTTGCTTTGTGGTGTATCAAATTTAGATTTTTTTCCATTAAAATATAGAGTGATGATAAATCTTTAATTAGAAGCTATCAGATATTTGAGTATACAGAATAGGCTACTGTCAGAAATTTTCAGTGACCAAACCTGAACTTGGGGAGGCTGGTGTATTTCTTATAGTGCTGTTAGCAAAGATGATTTTATTGTGGACAATAAAGTTAAGCAGGACGTAATAGAAATGTCAACCTATGAAGCAAATATTTAATATCAAAAGTTCTTAAATTATTAAAGTTACCATGAATAAATGAATTATAGAGTATGTTTTATGTTATTTTTATGACTTCAAATGAAAAGGATTTCATATTAGATCAGAAACTAAAATTCTCTGTTTACCTACAGGCCAGATATATAGGGGGAGTGTCCAGTGCATTCAAGCTTCCACATACATCTCCGCCCATCTACCTAAACTCTGATTTGAAAGGACCACTAACTGCTGGGGTGAGAGAAGAAAACTCATTATTTTATGTTTATTCCACTACAGAACCCCTCATAATCAAAGATGGTTACTCAATTTAGGTAGAGACTGTCCCTTAATTGAATTTGGAAACTGCATTAAAATTGGTGTTTATGCTATATGTTCTTCCTGTCAAAGATTACATATGAGACATGGCAAGCTATTAAATA
Source organism: Noctilio leporinus (assembly GCA_004026585.1). NCBI lineage: Eukaryota > Metazoa > Chordata > Mammalia > Chiroptera > Noctilionidae > Noctilio > Noctilio leporinus. Next base: position 23,337 of record PVIW01006881.1, on the reverse strand, counting down.
GAAATATTTCTGCCCTGGCTGGTGGCTCAGTGGATTGGTGCTGGCCTGCAAACCCAAAGGTCACTGGTTCCATTCCCAGCAAGGGCACATAATCAGGCTGCAGTATAGGTCTCCAACTAGGCCCATAGCTGGAGGCAGGTCAAAGGCAAACCATACATTGATGTTTCTCTCCCTTTCATCCTCTCTCCCTGCCCTCCTCTGTAAAAATAATGAATAAAATCTCTTAAAAATATATATTTCTTCTGAATTTGAACAATAGCACTTTAACAATAAACTTGAGTCTTTGCTATTCTTAGAAATCTCTAACCAGAAATTTAAACTGAATAATGTAAACTTAAATTTGTTTTTATATACTTTCTATTAAGATACTTTTTAAATATATACAAATTTGATGTGCAGTTAAATAAAAGTATGAAGTCCAGTTAAATAAAAAAGTGAGGCCTCATATTGAAAAATTGAAAAATTAGAACTCATCTAATGAAACTATTCTTCATGTTTTTTTAAATTAAGTAACTAATTGCTAGAGAAAGGTATTCTGTCTAAAGTTACATGGCTCATATTAGAAGGATAAAATAAGGATATAAAGTCTCCCATCAACTGTTTTCATTACCATTGTTATTATGTTTGTCTCAATTACATTGCTCAAAGATTATGATGCTTTTTTGTTGTAACTAAGATTTAATGTTCTGCTTTTTTGGAAAGACAAAAATGACTAAAACACTAGGCAATGATTTACTGGGTTAAGTTTCAATTAGTTCAATAATGAACATTTGTATATGTTTTTTCAAATGAAGAGATCACTTCTGCATGTTTCGATTCTACTTCTAAATACTTGAAATATCTCTGCAACTTAAGATGACTGGGTACTCCACAATTTGTTGGAAGAATCCCAAAGTATTTCCAGTGATAAGTACATCAAGGCTGTTTGAAACAAAAATATTGTCTTTATTTTAAAATCTACTCCACCAATGTATTTTTATTTTTGTTTTCTTGTTTTTAACTTTATAATGAAAATCTATAAGCACTAAGCAATTAAATGACCTTTTTTAGATACATCTTTCCTAATACTGCAATAGCAAAGAGAGAAGACACATGGATTGGCAATAACACATTGGTTTAATCATTTTTTTAAATAAAGTCTCAGTCAATAAAGTTTTCATGAATATCTCTTTGGTATTTTAGGTAAAATCCCTTTAGGCTCACAAGTTACCTGAAAATATATACAATTATGGTTTTAACCAATACTATGACAAAATCAACAACAGCTTATAAACAAAGTTTAAATTACATTTAAACCCTTACTAGTTAATAACTTTAATGTGATTAGCATGAGAAGATAGATATCCTAGAACATAACTAATTAATGTAATAAAATTGTATTTATTTTTTCTCCTTCAGCCAACAAATTACTCCAATCCAGTGTATGCAAAATTATATATGGATGGGCCAAACTGTCGAAACTCCTTAGCAAGTGTTGACGAAAGGAAAGAACTGCTTCCAAAGAAAATAGAAATTGGGATACGAGAAACAGTGGCATAATCAGTGATACCTTTTATATACTGTAAAAATGTGTAAAATATAAGGATTACTTTTGTATGTTCCAACAGTATTATAATTGTTTTAGCATCAGCATCACCTTTTTCTTTATCTTTTCCCTGGTTAATTGTTTTCGAGTTTCACTTTTTGCTGATGACTGTTGATTGACCATTTGTATGGTATTTTTATGAAAAAGAACTGCACTACATACAATTTACAATGATGCTGCTGATATGACACCCCTTTGAATTTGTTAAAATTAAAAAACATATTCCTTTGTAGTGTGAATATGAGCAATCTATTTTATATGAACTTTTTGGGTTCTACTTACTCAACAAAGAGAATCTCTGCACTTTTTCATTATATGATCTGAAAGCTGTAATACAATATAATTTTACTTTTATGTTTAAATTGGTGAAAGAATGATTGAATGGTCAACTCTCTTCTTTGCTCCCATTAAGACTGATTCCAACAGCTGATAATATATAGCACTCACAAGTTCAGCACTCCCTGCTTTAAAATTAGCCTTAGATTGCCAAGTGATAGATGAGAATTTGAGGAAAATCTTTAAAAATATATAACATGAATAATTTGCATGAACACATATGACTACATTTTCCAAAATTTAGTCGACTGTACGTGATATGCTAACCATATGCACCCTGCAAACAATAGTTATATATAGATGGTAGAACATAGCAAAATATAACCAAAAGTGGAAAGACCACATTATAATGGGATAAGACCTTTTGTTCTTCATAAGTAAATAGCCAGCCTAGAGCACAACAGGGCATTGGGTACTCATGTCTTAGAAATTTCTTCCCAATCATGTGCATTTTGTGGAAGATTAACCCAACCCCTTACCACACAGAACACTAAAGAATAATATAAGCACACAAATTGATGACAGAATTTCAATTATGTGAATGCATTTCCTTTGTTAGGACAAAAGGAAGAAGCAAAACAGTCATTATGTTATAGAGTAATTGGTAAATATTTTCAATGTACAATATGACTAATTTATTATTTTCCATATTGAAAATAATATATTCTTAAAGGACCTCCCAAGTTATAGAACAATTATCTACCCATAATCAAAGGTGGAGAGTGTAAATGCTGACCAATTACTCTGGTACTCTGGTTTCTTTTGTTATGCAAAACATATGGACCCATTCACCTGTTTGTTTTCAGGTTTTGATTGAAACAAGTACAATTATTTAAGTTGAATAATAAAGCATAGCATTTTTATAAAAAAAATATCTTTAAAGGCACAAAAGATTTATTCACAAGGTATGGAGGGATTTTTGTTCCTCTGATAAACATGACTGACTTTTAGCTGTCATAATGTATTAACCTAACAGATGAAATATGTTTGTGGTTGCTCTTTATCCCTTTGTATAAGCATTAAAAATACTGCTGTTTTATAAGAGACTTTTTGTTGTACTATGTGCATGCATACTACCTATTTCTAAACTTTGCCATATTGAGGCCTTTATAAACTATTGATTTATGTAATCCTAGTGCAATTTTGCTTGAACAATGTTATGCATATCATAAACTTTTTCAGGTTCTTGTTTAAGTACATTTTTTAAATTGAACAGTATTTTTCATTTTGGTTATAATAGTCATTTTGCCTATGTTTCTACAATGAAGTGTTAAATACTTTATAAAAAATTGTTGACTGACTTATTTAAATGAAATTCTATGTATTTAAGTACTTGTGTTGGGTACTTTTTAAAAATAAGAAAATTCCTATCTTTATGGACTTTAATGTTGCTAAAAACCTGTTTTATAAACATGAGACAATTTTTTTATATCCTTAGAACATACTCTCTGGGGTGGGATTCATTTCAGTGCATCATTTTAAAATACACAGTAGAGAAAGCATTTCCCCTCTTCTTGAATCAGAAATATTTCACTTACTTTTTCCATTATCTCCTGCTTTACATTACTTGTCACAGACTCCACGTTGTGGTAGAAAGATGGGTTATATACAAAGTCAATGACAATTAGGTTGAAATAATCCAAAGTTTTCATGCCCCTTTATTTTCTCAAAAAGTGCTCTTTATGGAACACTCAGGTTCCACTAGATGTTGTTTAGATATACTTGTAAGTGGAATGGTTATTGACAACTTGTATCAGACTGGAGATGCACATGGAAGAATGTCTAATTTAGTGGTGCTATCACTGAGTTATATTATCTGGGGAGGACTTTTTATGACTGCAACTGAAATTCTTATTTAAAAGAAACAGGCCATGTATTGGAATGACCTAGATACAACTAATGTTAGTATAAATATCTGGCAAATCATAGTTATATACAACAAACCAACTAAGACTCAGGGTTTGGCATCAATGACCTGTATTCTCACTAAGGAACTGGTTAAAGCCAGAGCTAAGAAAGCTCAGGACCTGCTTTTTAACCTCTAGGCCCTATTTACATTTCTCTGGTCCTTATCTCCATATTATGTTTCACCACCTCAGGCTGGTTCATTCAAGTTCACTTTAGAGTCCATAGCCCTTCTGTTCCCAATTAATTTGCCTTTAGCCTTATAAGATAATTTGTCAAGTATTCAATTTACTTCTATTGCTCTAGCTCTTTCTCATTCAAGTTTATTTTGCAAAAATGTATATAAATGCTAGAAATTCAGGTGCCTAATTCTTCTCCATAGCTATTACCTTTTATAAATGCCATTACCAAAATACTCAATAAAATATTCCTTCAAGCTTCAATGGACATATTTTCTAAAAATAAATGTCTCCTGGTAAACTCTCTTTCCCCAAATGCCTCTTCACCTAAAGGAGGGCTCATCAACCTCTTAACATTTTGGGCTGGGTAAGTCTTTGTCGTCTTTTACAGGGTAGGATACCTAGCAGGTTCCCTTGCCTCTAGTCATTAGCTCCTGATACCACCACCCAGAGTTGCAACAACCAAATCCATCCACAGACATTGCCAAAGATCTGTTGGAGAACAAAATTGCTATTAAGAACTAATCTAGGGCTATGTTCTATCCTTCAATGTTAAATGACAGTCAGCTGGAACACCTGAGTCTAAAAAGAGCCCCTCACCCCCACCCCCATCATCAAACTCATGGCAATCCAAGTTTTGCTTTCAATTCTTTAATGATGATGATATGTAAGTTAAACAGAAAGTTGGTAATAGCAAAGTGTTTATGTAATAAAAGAAATGTGAAAATGTTTCATTTAGACACCGAGATGGTTTTGCATAAATAGGGCCCTTTTCATTTATATAATTGTGTTTTATTTGTGGCCATTTTATGTCATGATCCTGTTTTTTTTGTTTTGCATTTGATTGTACATCCTTATTGGTTGGTTCTTAAGGTTGAGAGTTAAGGTTTTACTTTTCTTCTAGGAATGTTATTTTCAATTTTTATAAAGACTCAGATATGAACACTTTCAATACTCAATGTATATTATGGCTGTTAAAATGAACTAGTATAGTTCATAATTTCCAAATCCTTAATAGGGAATATTGATATATGTGATAAAGGAAATAGAAAAAGCATATGTATTGCTAATTTTTCTTTATCCTCTTTCATCTTCATATCTTCATTTGGATATTCTAGATGTAAAAATCTTCCCTCTAAAAATACATTATAGTACTATTTACAGACTCAACTTTTTCTTGTAAAAAAGATTAAAATGGAGAGATTATGAGTCCTGGAGAGTTGAGGAAAACATAGCAAACCACTTTTTGAAAGTATTTTTCTTTATGCCCAATTCTGGCTATCATCAGTGTATTTAAGGATATTTTTCTCAGTATCATATGATGCATATTTAAATTTAATTTAGATTAGTCATTTAAACAAGAAACTTTGTTTTGGCTTGGTAGCTCAGTTGATTAGAGTATTACTCTGATATGCCAAGGTTGTGGGAACAGTCTACGGTCAGGGCACATTCAAGAAGTAACCAATGAATGCATAAGTGGAACAAATAAAACTGATCTCTCTCAAATCAAAAATAAAATAGTAAATAAATAAATAACAAATAGCCTTGAATTGTAACTTGTAGGAAAAAGACTCAAGCATTTTGTGTGTGTGTATATGAAAAAAACAATCAGGTAAAATAGCACAAAAGATTATTTTTCCCTGTATTTTGAATGTGAGAAAAGCAACAACAAGAAGATCCGAAAGTGCTTCATTTTATAATTCTGCTGCCAAATTAATTGCTAACTTAACATTTCCAGAACATTAATGCATCTTGAAAAAGATAAAGATAACTAAACCAGCTTTATTTAGAAAAATATTTAATTTCAATATCATCATATACAATACGACTGAGAATAATGTACTTTTGAGAGAGAGAAAGATGCATTCTCTGGTTTAACTTTTTGTACTAGATATTATACTTAAGTGGCTACAATTTATTCTGAAGAAGTTTCTGGTGAATCCCATCATTTTTTTTTTTTTTTTTTTTTTTGGTATCCAAAGTGATCAAAATCAAATGAAAAATGGGTTGTAAAGATGGCCTATTTGATAAAGTCTGTGCTTAAAATGTGTCTATTTTCTTTGATGAATAGTCTGTTCCTTCAGCATGTGGTTTATATCAGAGAACTTAAGCAATGCAATACTGATACTTTAGTCATTTGTTCACTCCAAGATAATTTTTCAACTGTAGTTTCTCTTGAAGTTTTAATACATAAATTATAAGCCTCCTGATGCAACCTGATTTTCTGCTTCTTTATGCTGTTGTGACTTGGCAAGCCAATAATACATGCTCTAGCCTTTCACAATATAATATCAATAATAAAAACCATAAACATCTTAAAGTTAATAGAAAATTTTATAAGTGAGAAATTATTTTTCACACAGAATAAAGTGTAAAATGCAATAAAGAATAAAATTTAGGAGTTGGAAATATAAGACTTTATGAAGATACTTAAAAATACTTATGGAATTAAAGTTTAGAGGGACTTGACTGATCAGACACAACATTTCTCAATAACAATGTCAAAAGTTAGGTAGGAAGGGGAAACTGGATAATGAAATTTCTAGCTGAAGTAACTTCCATCCTAGCAGTGCAATGGCATCAATTGTGTGTCTGTGGAAATGTATATAAATACACAACACCATCACCACACACACTCATATTCTCACACACTCGTTTTGTTGATTCAATGATTGTGAAGATGATATTTCTCTCCTATTTTACCTAAGATGCAATCATATCTAACTTCTCTGGCTTATAATTTCAGAAATCATTACCATTACCCAAAGGGAAAATCATCCCTAGTTTTATTTCTATATATAAAGTCATATCTACTTGAAGTGGCAATACAGGAAGCTAATATTTCTCTTTTTGTCATGTTATAGTCTTTATTTTTACCATAAAATATAGTAATTTTAGAACATATTTTATATAATTAATATTTTTCCTATAATCATGAAAGATTTTTAAATTCCTGGTGTGCATTCCTTAATTTTCTTCCCTGCAGACTCAATTGAGTTAGTATATGTGTGCATGTGTGTGTATTCATGCATGCGTATCCTGTAGGGATGAACATTCCTTAGCTTAATTGGTTTTGTTTTTTTTTTTTTAAGGTAGGCTTATATTTTTCTGTTTAGTGATTTTTCTTCAAATAGTTTTATGCTGAGGTGTCGTCGTATCTTTTTTCTGTTTCCTACTCAAAATACCGATTTTTGAAAGTTCTTCTTTCTTGCAACAATTGTATAAATCTAGAGAATAAAGTCCTTTTGCCATTGTCTTATGAAACTAAAATACAATCCGAGGTATTTTTAAAATGTTTTCTTTTCCATTGACTAATGCTTAATTACAGAGAACATACTCTAGTGCCAGTGCCTTTCAGCAGATAAGGTATACAATATTTATTTGTCCCCTCTTTTTACCAATTCTATGCCTCTAAATATCTTTCTATACCTCCTGGTCCATTTCTCCCTCATATCTCCTAGTGAGTCTCTTCTAGAACACAGTATTATTTTTATTCTTATATATATTTATTTAATCTAACAATGAAATAAAGAAGTTTATAAAGTGCTAGTGCTTTTTATATGTCATACTACTGGGGTTCTTCCTTAAGCCACATCTACCTGCCTGCATGCCCAAATACCTGGTTCTGTGTTGTGCCACAATCTTCCATGAATTTGTTAGGACAGCACCAGGCTGCTTTAGTGATCCAGCACTTCCCTTCTTGAAAGCTATCCCAGATGGCTATTTATTTTCTGGTAGCATCATTCTTTTTTTTTTTTTTAAGATTTTATTTATTATTTCCCGAGAGAGGGGAAGGGGGGGGAGGGAGAGAGAGAGAGAGAGAGAGAGAGAGAGAGAGAGAGAGAGAGAGAGAGAGAGAGAGAAAGAGAGAGAGAGATTAATGTATGGTTGTCTTTCACCTGCCTCCAGCCATGGACCTAGTGGGAGGCCTGGCTTGCAACCTGGTTGTATGCCCTGTCTGGGGAATCGAACCAATGACCTTTGTGTTTGCAGGCTGGCGCCTTATCCACTGTGCTACCAGCCAGGGCTAGCATCATTCTTTTAAAGATTGATACACAGCTCAAGGTGCATTGACTGTTCAGTAGAAGAATGGCTACCCAATCCATTCTCTTATTCAGATTCCAGTACTTTGTGTCTTGGTATGAACAACATGGGAAACAATTTTTTTTACTAAGCAGAAACTCAGTTTTATCAAGGAAAACACTGGTAGATTAGTAATGGTTTTTGTTAGTTTGATTTACATAGCTCCATTTCACCCAAAAACCTCAATGACTTGTGTGTTGTACTTATTTATCAATGTTTTGGATTATCCTAGGTGTTTTAGTGAAAATTTGAAATAACTGAGTCAATGGCTTTTTGTCAGATACCTTTTAAAACCCTACCCTACCCCATACATCTCAACATTGTAACATTTCCCCCTACTTGTAATCCCTCTGAGTCATCCTTCTGCTGATCTCTGCTGCCTTCATCCACAGAAAGATCTTTGTGCTTATGGACTGTTGTGATTAGATTGGGCAAATCTGGATAATATTGGTAATATAGGGTAAGTACCTTATTTTAAGGTCTATAACTTTAATTCTGTCTAAAAAGTCCCTTTTATCATATAAAGTAATACATCTATAATCTCCTGGAATTAGGGCACATACAAGGTCTGTCTTGAAAGTATTGGCTATACAAACTTTTAATTATATTGAAATTTGGCTCTACACTCTTGGGACTGACCTCATAGATCTTTGGTGCAGAACATAACTATTTGACCTATTGTTCACTCTTGCTACTGCCCTGGGGCACTTTTGAGTCAATACAAAAGGACTAGCCCTTTGCATGATATTAAACATCTCCATGATCCATTCTTAAATGTAGTTCCCCTCATATCAACTAGGACTTATGAATCATCCTTACCCAAGCTATTCTCATGGACCTTGATTATTTGTCTGAAGACAAATGATACCAAGACAGGCTGTGGGGAGGATAAGGACCTCTACAGGAATCCACCTGGTACTCAGACTTGTGCAGCCTGGAGATGCAAAAGTGTTCCTGCACCATGGAGTGACTATTAACCATTATAAAATTCTCCATTCCACTTCTTAGCTAATTCTTTGGTTTATTCTTCCTATCTCTTTGAAGGTCTCTGAGAAACAAGCCCAAAGTTCTCATAGCAATAATAAATCTGTAAATCTCATAGCATCATGTTTAAGAGCATCTATAACTTGTTATGTGTACTACTGAGATGGATCTTTAAATCATGGTGAAAAATATATACTTATCTTCAATACATGAAGTAGAAATGCTGAATTGTCTTAACATATGTATTTTCTTGGTCAGGCAGCTCAAGGAGGTGGGTAGGAATATTGGATCAAATCTATAGCATATTAAGATTTAGTATATGGACCAACCATATTTTATTTCAAGTCCAAGATGACACCCTGCTCACAAGGTAATAAAGGATTCACTGGTAGAGGGCAAATTAGAACTTCTATAGGTAGTATTTGATCAAAGAGATGTTTCCTGAAATGGGCTCGCTAGTTTCACTAGAGATGATAGAGTTTCAGAACAGGCTTTGAATGACAACACTTACTCAACAGAGGGAAGGTAGAAATATTTAGTGGTATGGACAGCAAGGTTGAAGTTGGGTCCTGGTTGCCTTGGGTCTGAGGGAACTGCTGGTACACCAAAGAACTTAAGGTAGCAAGATAAGTGGATAGCCAGCTTGAGAGTTAACTTGACTTTTCAAACAAAGTAAATTTTGAGGTAAAAATGCAAGATTTATGTACTCCACCACAGTGAAAAAACATCATGATTGCTGATGCCATTTCCAAATCCAAGGCAGTTCACAGACCCATCACCCAATAATTAAAAATGAAATCAAATGCCCTTGAAAAAGGATAAATATTCCTTTGATCTGCCCCAAAAGTATTCTGTGCCTGTTATTGTAACCCAACACATGTTTGGCTGCCTTCCACTTCAAAAGCTAATGCTCAAGTAACAGTTTCTGATGTAAAGGAAAGTGATTTATTTTCAGGTGCCAGCCACCTGAGAAGATAAAGGACTCTTGTCTCAAAGCCTATCTTCCCTTGTTAGTACAGGCAGAGGTTTTTATAAGGAGAGAAAAAGCAGAACAAAGAGATCAAGGGGTGAGGTTTCTCTATGTGCACAGTTCATTTCAAAAAGGACCTCAACTGGGCAAGCTACCGGTCTGGTTTGTGTTACCCTAGATTTTGTCACCTTTTACATCATCCTGGTTTTACATTTAAAGGTAAGCAATCCTCCCAAAGGTGGAATGCTTGAAGGTTACAGTCTTTATCTTTGGAATTATTTCATAGGAATCTTATAGAATATGTTATTCATTTACAAGCTATATATTAGAGTAAGCATTACAGAAACAATGTTAAAAGAATGGTGGGGCGGATTATAATTTCCTACTGTATTATTATCAGATTTATCATTGCAATGGAAAAAAAGAAATACTGTACTCAGAACTTTGAGGCATAATATTCAAATTGGTGAGGATAACAAATACCCTGAAGTTCATCATGCCCCTCACTGACTGGGAGTCTGTGGAGGTCAAGTGATAAATAACTCTCTGACCCAAGTTAATCTTATAGTAGATCTCATGCATGCAAGGACCCAACAAGTAGTTATTCTCTGGCCCCTCAATACATAATCGAGAACTTGGCAGAACTCTGACATGTACCCTCTGATTATGGAGCAAAAGTCATTAAAATAAAGGTTCATTGGTAGTTCCTGGAACTACACTAACCTTTGACCAAAATAGTAAACTGGAAACAAGAACACATTTGCTAAGGAATTGCAAAGATTAGCAGCATAATCAAAAAGATTTAAAGGATGTGGTAGTGGTGATTCCCATCTCAAGTCATCTGATTAAAATAAATACATAAATAAATGTATGGTGGCAGTTGATAATTGACTACTATAAATGTAACTAATTTGTAGCCCCCATTGCCAGATATGATATCTTTACAGAAATGTATTAATGTAGACAGTGCCACCTGGTTTGCAGCTATTCATCTTGAAAATGCATTCCTTTCAGTCTCCATCAGAAAAAGGGTCAAAAATTTTTCTTTACAATGAAGACCAGCAATACACATTTACTCTTGGCCTCAGGATTATGTTCAACCTCTTTCAGGAACCTTGATCATTTCACATTTTGCAGGACCATACAATGTCATTGGTATGATCACTATATGCTTAGTATACATGTATGCTAATTTTAGAATAATATTTATAGTTTTGATTTTAAAATTATTTGCAAGACTAATGTATCCAACTCTGTTGGTGGTACTGTTATGTCAGATACACTGTAAAGTTTAAAACTGAAAGTTTTTGCCCAAATATTCATTTTAAATAATTGAATACAAAAGCATTAGGGGTATTCAGAATACTGCTTCCATTCTACATTTCATTTATTTTCTATGAAGTCATCAATTCTTGAATTATTTATCCTTTATTTTTTTAAGATTTTATTATTATATATTTTTAGAGACAGGGGAAGGAAGAGAGGCAGAGAAGGAAAGAGACATCAATGTGTGGTTGCCTTTCACCTGCCTCTAGCTACGGACCTGGCTGGAGGCCTTGCTTGCAACCTGGTTATGTGCCCTGGCTGGGAATTGAACCAGCGACCTTTGGGTTCGCAGGCCAGAGTCTTATCTACTGTGCTACCAGCCAGGGTCTATCCTTTATTTTTAATACAATTTTTGTTCAAATTCAGTTAGGATATAATCATTTTCTACAGATTTCTCTCCTGCCTGCTTAATGATTTTTTAAAATAACACTTTATTTACCTTAAAGGTTGCAAGAGAAAACATATTTTTAATATTTATCTTCTCATCATTATCACTTGCAGCACAATGTCTGCACATCCATATAAATGTATCTTTGTGGTCTATATTAGAATGTAAAATGAACTCTAAATACCACACTTGTAAGTGGATGCATATAAATATTTTAAATTAATTTCTTCAAAGGACTTTGCAAAATAAGATCCTGACCCTTCACTCCCAGTTAATTAGTACAAAGAAAGAAAATTTAGACAAACAACCTCCCCATTTATTTGATAGCTAATTAAAATGTATTCTCTGTAAAGTCACTTGATTCTCAATTACAATTAAATATGCAAGGTTATCAGAACACTGCAAGCAGAAAGCTGAGAGTAACCTTCCCTATTAGAATGAGCATGTAAAAGAATGGTTTTAGGAGGTAGGGAAATGTTTTGTGTACCACAGCTGGCTGTCTATTGGCTCTACCCACAGGACAATAGCAATGATCCTGTCCCTGCTGGTCCTAGGATCCCATCAGCTATTGTAGGATCAGGTTAAAACCCAGTGAACTATTAAAATTGTTTGTGGACCCTATCAAATATCAAGTACTACAGTCGAAAAAAACGCTGTTAAGATTTGCCTGTTGATCTGGTGGTGTTGGGTTTATTTTGTCATAAAATTAACGACGCACTTAAAAGGAAGAGATTTATGGTATCTCTGAGCACTTCTAATTGAGTTACCCATCAGAAAAGCTTATAACTCATGCAGCTCAAAAAAAAAAAAAAAATTAATAAGGTTCCTAAATTGTATCCTCCCTCTGTGACTGAATTCTTCAAAATGCTATTAGCATAATTATATCACTTTTCTTTCAATTATTGTCTTTTTAAACCAAAAGGCTTTTTTATAAATTAAGTGACTATGTTTTCTATGAATTCCAAGCTAAGTTGTTCTTTACATTAACACACAAGTAAAGGACTGCTGAGTCTTAGAAAAATGCATACACACACACACATATACATTAACATGGTTCCTAACTTATTTAGTTTAATTTAGTTTCTATTCTTAAACTGTAGGATACTTTCATTTAACTGCATTGGTTGAATTTTTAAAAAGGTATTAAGTCATTAACTGAAGAGACATTAATTAAAAGGCCTACACCTTAAATGCTAAATCTGCAGATTTCAGTGGTATTGTTATAACAGGGATAAAGGAAAACAGGGCCATTCTCCTCCCTTTGACAGCTATGTCTGAGACAAAGATGACAGCTTGAAGATTGTAGCAAGACCTGGCTAAATGTGTGTCATTTCTTCTTTACAAAAATCACTTTCATGCAACTGGATTTATGATGTGTCAGCCTCCCATTACAGACTTTTTGGCTGAGAAGGGACATAGTTATTGATATGTCCAGTTCACTGTGTGGCGAGAAGGAAGTACCAAATATGATTCATCTGCTAGTGCAGATTTCAACAAAAGAATATTAAGTTTTGTATAAATTCAACAATGAAAATATCTGACAAGTTGTATTTTAAACTTAAAAATATATATGTTTTACATACCCATACTCCGTACAGAAGGCCTGAAGAATTTAAAAATTTAGGCCACTATAATTGCACAGGGCTCATTCATTAAGCCTATAACCTGTTTTCTCTGTCACTTTGAATTGCACATTAAAGTAACTATAATAAATAATAATTTATAATTAACATAACCTTTTAAAAATATTTTATTAATTTATTGTTAGAGAGAGGGAAATGAGGGAGAAACAGAGGGAAAGAAATATAACTGTGTGGTTGCCTCTTATGGGTCCCCAACTGGGCACCTGGCCCACAACCCAGGCATGTGCTCTAGCTGGAAATCGAACCAGTGACCCTTTGGTTCACAGGCTAGTGCTCAATCAACTGAGCCACACAAGCCAGCGCAGAACCTTTGTTTTTAAAATGCTATCTATATGGGATGAATCTGAAGTACACTGTTAGACCTTTTTGCATTTCATATTTATATTAAAGTAAGTTTATGACATAGATAATGTAACTAAATTTAAAATTGATTTCTTCCACCTGTGTTTCAGAATAAAATCATAAATCTAAAATCATAAAGCATCAGCTCAATGGTTCTTTGAATTCCTAATTTTGTCTCTGAAGGTGGTATTGAGCATCTCGTGGACAAATATGAATCTTACTTGTCCTAAAATCAGCCCCATTCCATCAGAACCATGCTCAATCGGCACATCATAATGCTTTGATGGCAGTTGTAGCTTCGTGAGCATATTCTTTAATCCATAAAAACTCCCAGAGTAACTCATTTCAGGGTTTTCTTTTCACTCAGGAAACACATATGTTAACATGTTTAAACATGTGAAAATGTGTTAGCCAAAATAGCCATTTTCAAGTACCCAGGGAACTATTTCAAGAATTAAATATTTTTATATATTTGGAAATATATTAGTGGTATAATGTTCCAAATTTCAGAAGCCATGCCCAATGACCCTAATATATCTCCTTACATCAAAATGAGGCCTAACTTATGATGATTTTCAAAAGAAATGTGAAACAGCACAGCAATGTTCAACCATTTGCATCTCATGGCACACACAGACTAATTACTAAAATTCTGTAGTACACCAAAAAATTATTTTTTGCTGATCTTACAAGATAGGTATAATTTTGGTTCATTTACATCAAACAGCTATTGTTGTGTTGCCTGTTGTCTTTTTTTTTTTTTTTTCTCTTCTTCTTTAGTTGACAGTCTAAGGGAAAAAGAGGTCAGTACCCCTAACTAAATTGACAGGTATTGAAAGTTTTAAAAATTCTCATGGCACACCAGTTGAAAATTGCTACTTTAGAATTGTATCCAGAAAGGGTACATGTAAAAGGACAACTTTCTTTGCCTCTTTTCAAATCTGTAAAATGTTTCTATTTTTATTAATGACAGTCTGACATACCTTATAATATATTTCAGTTGAAGTTTATACAATGTTCCTTGATTATAAATCATTTCAGATTTCTGTATTTCCTTAGGAGGGAGCTTTGGTTTGCAAGCTTAGTAAATCCCAGAATAATTTTACACTGACATTAAAATCCCAGATATGGCCAGTTGTTGTAGGCAAATTAAAATTTAGATTCATTGCTAAAAATATCTGAAAACTTGGAGGTTATGTAAAGAACATCTGGGTACATAAAACCTGAGGTATGCTGAAACTTAATAATGATTGCCAAACATGTGCAAATGAAATTGGATGGATGGATGTGTGGATAGAAGGGTGGAAAGGTAGATGGATGAGTGGATGAATAAATAGTTTTCCCAGACATACAGCATAAATGAGTAAAACCTTATTTAGATAGGAATGTTGTGATGTAAGATTTCCTAGATTATTTCAAACATAGGTATTAGATCATATAATAAAAGTTGAGATCTTATCCATGTCCTATGCAAGGTATATATACATATTGGAGGTGGACAAATTTAAAAAGTGTCACTTTCTATCAAACCAAGACAAATATTTATACTGACAGCATCATTCCTAGAAAACTCAGTTTTTATGAATGGCAAAAATTAGTAATTCTGACTCCTATTAGCTCTTGTGAATCTCAAAACAATCTGAATATTTGCTTCCTACATAATTTAATTTTCACTACCTCTTCCCCTCTTTGTTTCTACCCCATCTCCCTGTACTACCATCATTGTTGGAATGAACATTCATACCACCCTGTTTATTGTATTCAAGGAATATGCCAATACTTTGTGGTACTGTCTTTTTTTGTGATTTAGCACTCAATAATATTATCTCTTTTTGGATTTTCTTTTACTTACTCTATTAGGAGTAATATGCTCATAAGTGGAAAAAATAATAGAAAAGGGGAGAAATTTTAATGCATTATATAAAACAGTAAACTGAATGTGAAAATGGTTTTTAGGAACTAGAATATTTGGGTTATCTTTAAATTTCAATAGTTAATTTTTATTAGTATTATTAACCAAGGGTCAATAAAAATGAACTCTTAAATGTAGTTTTTCAAGTATCTTTACAACCAATACCCTTGCTTTGATTCTCCTATATGATTAAGAAACCAACTAAACCCCAGACTAGATGGCTACACAGGAGAATTTTACCAACCATCTTGGAAAGAACTAATCCTTATCCTTCTCAACCTATTCCAAAAAATACAAGAAGAGGGAAGTTTCCCAAACTCTATCTATGAGGCCAATATTACTCTAATCCCCAAACCAAGTCTGACAGAACAGAGAAAGAAAATGACAGGCTAACACATCTGATGAACATAAATGTTAAACTCCTCAACTTAATATTGACAAACTGAATCCAGCAATATATGAAAAAGATCATACAACATGATCAAGTGGGATACATCCCAGGAATGCAAGATTGCTATAATATTCACAAATCAGTAAACATAATACACAACATAAACAAAATGAAGGACAAAAACCATATGATCATATCAAGATGTTGAAAACGCATTTGATAAATTACAGCACCCATGTATGGTAAAAATGCTCAGTGAAATAGAAATAGATGTTGAGCCTACCTCAACATAATAAAGGCAATATATGAGACACCTGCAGCCAACATCATGCTCAATGGGCAAAAATTAATATGTTCCCCCTAATATCAGGAACAAGACAGGATGTACACTCTCTCCACTTCTATTCAACATAGTTTTGGAAGTTCTAGTCACAGCAATCAGATAAGAAAAAAGAACCAAAGTCACCTAAGTTGGAAAGTAGCAAGTAACACTGTCATTTGCAGATGACATAATAGTGTACATAGAAAACCTGATAGACTCCACCAAAATACTACTTAATAGGCAAATTTAGCAAAATAGCTGGTTATAAAGTCAATATCCAGAAATCAAAGGCATTTTTGTATATCAACAAACATCAGAGATAGAAGCTAGAAAACAAATCCTATTTACTATAGCAACAAGAAAAATAAAGTACTTAAGAATAAACTTAACTAAGGAGGTAGAAGATCTGTACTCAGAAAACTATAGAACACTGAAGAAAGAAATTAAGGAAGATACAAATAAATGGAAGCATATATGATGTTCATGGATGGGAAGAATTAACATCATATAAATGTCCATACTACCCAAAGCCATTTATAGATTCACACAATCCCTATTAAAATATCAATGACATATTTCACAGATATAGAACAAATATTTCCAAAATTTATATAGAACCAAAAGTAACTTTGAATTAGCCACAGCAATCTTGAAAAAGAATAAAGTAGGAGAAATCACAATACCAGATATCAAACTATATTACAAAGCCATTGTAATCAATCGGTACTGGCATAAGAATAGACATAGAGATCAATGGGACATAAAGCCAAGAAATAAACTCAGAACTCTATGGTCAACTAATATTCAACAAAGGGAGAAGGAGCATAAAATGGAGTGAAAATAGCCTCTTCAACAAGTGATGTTGGGAGAATTGGATAGGGACATGTATGCAAAAAATGAAACTAGACCAGCAATTTACATCATACACTAGAATGAACTGTAGATTGCTAGAAGACTTCAAGATGAGTTATACCACCATAAAAGTCCAAGAGGAAAACACAGGCAGTAAAATTAATATATTACATCAATATTTCTCCTAGGGCAAGGGAAATAAAAGAATAAACAAATGGGACTATATCAAACTGAAAATTTTCTGATTATCTAAAGTAAACATCAGCAAAATAAAAAGGGAAACATCCATATGGGCAATCATATTTGCCAATAATACCTCAGATAAGGGTTTGATCTCCAAAATATATGAACAACTTATACAAATCAATATCAGACAATTCAATTTTAAAAAGGCAAAGGACTTGACACTTCTCAGGGGAGGACTTACAAAGGGCCCACAGACATATGAAAAATTCTTAACATTGTTAGTCATCAGAGAAGTGAAAATTACAGTCACAATGAGATATCACTTCACACCTGTCAGAATGGCCATCATCAACAAATCAACAAACAACAAGTGCTGGTGAGGATGTGCAGAAAAGGGAATGCTGGTGCATTGCTGGTGGGAATGCAGAATGGTGCAGCCACTATGGATAACATTATGGCCAAAGACCTTATATGCATGACTTATGGACATGAACTAAGGGGAACATTGCTGGAGGAAGTGGGGTTCTGGCTGGAGGCGGCAAAGGGGGGAAAATTGGGACCACTGTAGTAACAAAATTAATTAAATATATTTTAAAAAACATTATAGAATTTCCTCAAAAAACTAAAAATGGAACTGCCTTTTTATCCAGTAATTCCACTGCTAGGATTATACCCAAAGAACCCTGAAACACCAATTCAGAAGAACCTTTGCAACCCCTATGTTCATAGCAGTGCTATTTACAATAGCCAAGTGCTAGAAACAGCCTAAGTGCCAATCAATGGATAAATGGATTTTAAAACTTTCATTTTGTAAATATTCCATTATACAATGGAATATTACACAGTAGAAAGATGGAAGAAACGCCTACCTGTTGTGACAACGTGGATGGAACTGGATAGTATTATGCTTAGTGAAATAAGATAGACAGTAAAAGACAAATATCATATGACCTCACCTAATACAGGACACTAATGAACAAAACAAACAAGCAAGAAAAATAGAACCAGAGAACCAGAGGCATGGAAACAAGGAACAGACTTTCTGTGTATGGGGGTGGATGGGGTGGAGAGTAAGAGGTAAAGAAGGGGAACAGTTTAGTCAAAGAACTAGTTTAAATGATCCATAGACATGGACAACATGTGGGAATTGACTGTGGGAGGAGGGATAGGGAGGGTGGTGCAGGGAGGCAATGGGGGAAAAATGGAATAAAGTAATACAACAACAATAAATTTATAAAAATAATTTATAATTATTTAAATACCACATACTTACAAGTAACTAAAATAATCCCTCCTATACTTTTTCCTGGATTCTGTCTTTTCCATTAAAGACCTTTGTCCACAGGTATCTTTGTCAATCACCACAAGTGCAACATGGATAAACTCTGGGATTCCATGTAGTATTTTGCCTTGTCTCAAATCACACAGTTGTGCTTCCTTCCATGTTCTTTTCCTTCTATCATGATCAATTATTAGTACAATGTTCCTAGCGCTATTCTGGTTCCTCAATTGTCCTGATTTTCTCAGTATATCCCATCTACTTTCCCTTGGATTGAAACCTTGTTCTTTATCCTTTCATTTACCTGAACACTCTTCTTCTTGATTCCTAATTATTTGTGTATTCCCTTGGATTATATTCATAAAAATTATATTAAGTCTGTGTTCATTCTTTCTTTGATCAGATAAGGTAGAGAAATTGTAGACTCATCATTATACATATTTTTTCTGTTAAAACATTTTCCCCTTAAAGAAGATAAACCAGTTGGTTCATTCCATCTCTCAGCACAAGTTTCAGGAGAAAACAATCCAACCAGAGTAATTCCTTCCATCCTCCTGATATAAAATCCCTGAAGGAGAAGCACCAGGAAGAGCAGTCAAGGCTGAGCTAGGGAAGCTCTGCAAAAAGCCTGCATGCAGTAAAGGAAAGTGAATGTGGAAAGGAACGTCTTGTTTGTTCAAAGTGGTTGAAAAAAGTCATTGTTTTGGAGGGTCCTGTGAGGTAGCCCACATGCTTTGCAAAGAGGCTATAGATTTTCTGTCGTAAATATAGAGAGGTAATGGTGTACCCATTATGAGCCTACACCTTAAGAGGCATTGCATGTTTCTTCTTTGTTTATTTATTTATTTATTGACATCTGCTGAGCTGCTTTGAGAGGACGTAGCTGAACTTGACAAAAGTTGGGAGACCATGTAGCTTACAGATAAATCACTAGTTCAGGCTCTCTGGACCAGCCAGTTTTCAGTCATATTAACAAGTAAAGAATATGAGTGGAGTTGGTCTTTATAAAGCTAAACCATGTGGCAGATACAGAATGGGTTTTAGGGGTTGGAGAGGGAATAAGCTAATTCAATGGTCCAGTGAGAAGTTAGACTATAGTCATAGCAACATGTATGGTAAGAGAAGCCAAAGGACTCAGTGAGTGATGAGATACAGAGTTTTGCTGACTCAAAAATTTTTAATTCTGGTTCTAGAAATATTGTACTCTCAGACAAAAATATAGCATTGGGATGAAGAGTTGTTTAGAGGTGATTCTCAGTTTGCTTTGGTATATGGTGATTTTTAAAGTCTGATAGTAACAGAAAGGATGGTATTGACTCTTAGGAGATAAGTTGAAACAAATAATGTTTCTAATACTTAGCCATTTTAAGATCATCTAAACTTAATTGAAAATTATTAATTGAGAAGAACTTTGGGAAATGTTAAAAAGAGAGAGAAAATAAAGAATACCTGTGTAAAATTTATTTCATAGCTATTAATTTTAATTTTCTTGCTTTGTTCTATATTTGGAGAAAAAGAAAATTAGTATGGAAGAAACTATTTAAAAAATGTGACAAATTTAAATATGAACATCTGCCTATCATAGGAAAAAAATAAAAAATAATTTTGATAAACATTTTAGTTCAGGATTTTTATGAGGTATTTGCAAATAATCTCTCCAATTTTAAATGTAAATTACAGAATAACACCTATTTGTTGTTGTTAGGTTATATCATCTTATACTTTAAATCTTGGAGCTTAGTTTCTTATAAAAACTGATTCAATGAGGACAATAACTCCTAAAAAATTTGAGATATAAAAAGCAACTCAGTAGAGTTGAGCTGTTTAAAATAGTTCATAAATCCATAAAAACTAGCTGATGTATAAGTAGAATTTTTTGTTATAAAATAATTATAGATATCATATAAATCCATGCTTAAGCAAATAATTTAGAAAATCATTTTATATTTACTGAAAGAAAAATGGAATGAAAATATGAAAGAAGAAGCAAGCCTTTTCTTGCACTTTTTGAGTAAACTATTGAAGACAAATGGTTTGGAAGAAACAAATCATAGGATGGTGTTTGCTACCCAGTTATGTTAGGAAACCACAAAGTAAAGTGTCAAGCTGGAGAAAAATAAAATTGGTACTTAAATGTACCACTTGTAACCAGAATGTGATGAATATATTGCCACTATTAAATTTTTATTTTCTTAATCAGTGACCTGGAAAACACTAAAATTATAGGTTCTAAGAAGAGTATGGTGGGGGGTGGGGGACAAAAAACTCCAAAGCATCTAAGTACCCTTCAGAGCTTTGACTTGGAATTATTAGCATATCAGACATGTTTACTTCATATATTACATTTAAAAAATAAACTATTAAAGTATTTAAAAGAAAAAAAATCCCTATTCAAACAGGACACATTTTATTATCTGTAAGTGTCTTAACTGTGTGTGGTGTTCTTGTGGTTTTCTTGGTGGGTTTGGGAATCATTTAGGGTAAAACCACTGCTCAAAGTTGATTTATTTATATAGTTACTCATTGAATAGTCACTAGGTTTACCGTAGTTATATTGAAGAAAGTATTATTTGTTCTATGATCCCAAAGGGCTAGCTGTAAAGATAATGAATAACAGAACAAATAGATAATTATGAATGATGATAAGCACCTGAATGTATGTGATAGAGACAGAGAAAAGGTGAGGGGTGTCCACATTTAGACACTGTTGTTTGAGAATGCCTCACTGAGTAGGTGACAGTTACGCTGAAACCTGGAAGCTGACAAGAAGCTACAAGGCAATCCATGTGACAAGGGAGTTGATGCAGAGTGAACAGCCTGTCCAAGAGTTATGAAGTAAGAATAAATTTAGTGTGTTTGAAGACATGAAAGAAAGTCAAAATGACTGGAACACTGAGATTTTCAAAGAGGTCTAAAATAATCCCTGTACTTTTCCCCTGCATAATTGGTAGGTGTAAAACAGACAGGGATGTTAAGAATAGTATAGGAAAGAAGTTATATGCACAGCTCATGAACATGAGTTAAGTTGCGGGGTGGGGGGTATTGCTGGAGGAAGGGGAGTACCAGGCAGAGAGGGGCAAAAGGAGAAGTTGAGACAACTGTAATAGCATAGTTAATAAAATATACTTTAAAAAAATAAAAGAAAAATGTAGACTGAAAAAACCCAAAGAGGTCTAAAAGAAGTTCAGAGAGAAGTCAGATCTTCTGTCTCTATTAATCAACAGCAGTATTATTGCTACACAACACAGCCTCAGAGATTTCAGAGCTTTTGGTGGCAAAAAATAATGAGCAACCCAGGCATGTGACCTGAATGGGAATAGAACCGATGATCTTTTGTTTTGTCAGAAGATACCCAAACAGCTGAGCCATGCTGGGCAGGGCATGACCCAAATGTATTTAAAAACAAGAAAAACCTACTGAGTTTTGGCAGTGCATTAAGTCTGGGTGTTTGTGAAGCTGACTCTCTTAGGGTAAAATGTTTAACACAGAAAAGGACAGTAATCAGTAGAATAACTGTTTCAAGGAGGTATCTTTTAAGGCCATAGGCAAGAGATGGGGGTAGTTAGAGGAAAAGGGAAAATTCAACCAGGAAGCAAGCAGCTTTTCTGGAAATTTTAACAGAGGCAGGAATAATGAGTCATGGAGATGACAAATAAGGGATGTTTTTTATAGTTCTGGATGACCTGTTTTAGTGTCCTTTGCAATAGATTTTGTTTATTCCTTTTTAATTAGTGCTACAGTGGAGCATGGTTTTCATTGGACTATTGGGCCATTCACATGTTTAATTAATCCTGACAGATATAACAGTATCCTAGAAAGTAAAACAATCAAAAATAAACATGATTTCCCCAAGCTTTAAAGATTGATCATTTAGTTAGCTACCAAATTCCCATAGGATGTTATTAAACCCAAAGAAGTTGGCATCTCGTAATCTATATAAACTTATTACTGACCTATACCTATTGCTTCAGGGGAAAAAAAAATCAGAATTTTTTAAAACAACATCTTGTTTCAAAAGCCTATTTTCAATTTGAAAGTTTGTGGGCAACAATTTTCTCAGAATGTGATTGAACTATCTGCTGATAATCAGAGAATCCAACACAAATTGTGCATTTTTATTTCTTAACATGAATAAATAAATACATAAGCTACCAAATGTTAATGAGCACTTACAATAAATAGAATTCACAGATAAAATCTGCATTATAAGATCATTAGCATTGGGGATTGAAAACACAAAATAATGGAAATGAGTTTTAAAAGCTTAATTCTCTCATTCTATTTTCTCAGAGTTAGATACATACCTCAAGGTATAAATGAAACCAAAAACTATTTTAGTGGCATATGGGGTAACATATTCCTTTGTTGCATTTGTAATCAGAGAAAGGAAGTTTGAGGTCTCAGCTACAGCACTAGTTTGCCTCGTGTACATTTTCTGAGTTTACTTAATGATAAGACACCTGACTTGGATGAGTTCTATACCACATGCCATATATGAGTGTGTTTGTCACAGTACAAACTACTATCATGTTGCTTTCAGTTCAAATCCACCTTTGGTTTCGATGATATGATGTAAATTTTAATATTTTCTTCTATGTCTTCCTATCTCTACCTCCTTTCTTCCCCCTTCCTCCCCCTTCTTCCTTCTTCCTCC
>PVIW01006880.1:0-80483 GCA_004026585.1 Noctilio leporinus | reverse complement strand
AATAATGAGCAAAACTAACAACAAGCAAAACAGAACTAAATATATGAATACAATGAATAGGCCTTCAGTGGTCAGGGGGAAAGGGGTTGGAGTAGGGGGGAGGCAGAGGCAAGAAAGGGGAGCAGCTTAGACAAGAACCTAGTATAAAGGAAGCATGGACATGGACAACAGGGGGGATTGACTTTGGGGGGGATGGGTGGGTGGGGAGGGGGACAGAGGGGAGCAAAAAGGGGATGGATGTAATACAACAACAATAAAATTTAAAATAATTTTAAAAAAGTTTAAACAGTCCATCATGTTCTCTAGTTATGTTTAATATATGCAAAAGCCATTGATCCTTGTATATTTTATACCCAGCCTTTTAATTTATCTTTTATTAGTACTACCAGTTTTTCAGTTGATTGGTTATAAGTAATAATTATATATCTTTAGTTTTTCTACTTAGCACCATTTAGAATACAAAGATAAAATAAAAGGTCAAAAATTATATATAAAAAAAGAATTTCTCATTTTTATCAAGAGTCTAAACAGAAGCTGAATAACTGATCATCTGGTAGGGCTGACAATAGTTTTCAACTAAGTGTTCAATAAGCACTCTAACCTCTTTCTTATTCTTAACATTAGATTTTATAGGTATTTTATTATTTCTTCCTTAACAATTGTTTAGGAATATTAAAAAATGACACATTTTACATATATCAAGCGAACTTTTTTTAGATTTGATAACTTCCAATTATAAAAAATATATACAATAATCCATGCTACACTACAAACTTTTACTGTATATCTCTAACTTGTTGTTCTAGTCTCTCCTTAGTAAAATGATTATACCATCTGAAAATTAAGTTGTAAACACAGTTATGGGCGCATAGCCTCATATTTTTGGAAGAGTGAACAAATTATGTAAATTGGTCACACCAATGTTGGAAAATGTACAGTAGAAGGGCTGCTACTCCTGGGCCTTTGCCTATAATCTATTACTCTGCTTTATTGATACAGAACAGGTCCATAACATCCTTCTTAATATAAGACAGTAGAGAAACAAGGCTGATGGAGTCAATTTGGCCCATAATCAAGAGTTGCAATCTAATTGCAATTTAGAGTGTACACAATGCCAAACATCTGGTAGCATGATTAAAACAAAATTGAACCATTTTTCACATTGTCTCTAATATATAGACTCTTAAATGTTTCAAAAAATTTAGAAGAGTTGAATAAAATGATGACTGTGGTGCTAGCTCTGATGACAAGCAGCACTTTGGCAAGTATATGACAATAAATGACATGCTTGTGGGTATTCACTAACTACAAACTGAATAAACTTTACCCCCTACATCTGAGAATGCTACAGCTAACACAATGCCATACTATATGCAGCATTTGTATGAAACTATTCAATTACATTATACAAATGCAACTCAAAATTAATAAATATTATGGAACAGAAATGGCAAAAATAGGTTCTATAGCTAAGATATATTCAGTCAAAATTTACTGTTGCTTAATTTTATTAATGCAATTGCTATTATGTAAATAACATTTATTTTAGGTATCTTTTGTAAAATACATATTAAACTACTAAAGAATACAAAACAGATCACTTGGATATATAGCAAGAGATAAGAGCCAAAACGTAACTACAATCCTCTGCTTCTAATACACTGCCTTGAGTTCAACAAGATACAAATGAATAAAAATTATAAATAAATGTTAGCAGAAATATCAATAAGCACAATACATATTTAAAAAGATATGGGCCCTGGCTGGTGTGGCTCAGTAGATCAGCACTAGCCTGTGAACCCAAAGGTTGCTCGTTTGAGTCCCCAGCCAGGGCACATAACCATGTTACAAGCCAGGTCTCTAGCCAGGTCCTTAGCTGGAGACAAGTGAAAGGCAACCATACATTGATGCTTCTCTCCCTTTCTTCCTCCCTCCCTGACCTTCTCTCTGAAAATAATGAATAAAATCTTAAAAACTAATATGTACCTGACATAACAATTTTGCCAAGAAGAGCCCATAGTTGGATATACACTCATTTCTTTACCCAATGTATGCCTCCTCTCTTTGTTCATCAAACCGGTAGGTGAAGAGAATACCAGGAAGTCCAATATACTGGACCTGATTGACATCCCAGGGGAAAATATTTGACAGAATTCAAAAAGACTCATACTTAACAACAGAAGACCAATTATGAACACCTACCCAAAGTGTGACGAATTAGAAAGATCACTAGCAAAATAAATACTTGTGAAATTAAAATGACAGACTGAGGAGTTGGGGATAGGGAAAGAAGGAGAACAAGAGGCATATTATGAGGAAATAAAAGAAATGCACACAAATATATACACATTATATGTAAAATAAATATTAATAAGCACTCATTCTCAATTTTAAGAGAGAAATGCTATATGGAGTCACATAGAGAGATAAATATCCAATTATATAATCAAATTGGCCAATACTTAAAGTTCTTAGCCAGTACTACTTTCAGTAAGTGATACTATTTTAACTATATTGCAGAGAAATAAAATATCATAAAGAAAAAACTGTTTGGTATAAAAATATGAATACAAATACAAAAGTGAAAATACCAACAAAATTCTATGTATAACCAGCTTATTAACATTAACTTATTTTCTTATAGACAACATGTGTTAAACTTGAATTGCCTAATATTTCTGGTCTACTTAGTAAATAATGTTAGGCTGAAAACTAACTTCTGAATACAGATTTAGCCAATGGTGTATATTAGCTTAGGTTAATGGACCATAATTGTGCACATAATGCTTAACGTTTATCTTTAAAAGAAGTGCTTATTTGTGTGCAAGTATTTTTCCAGAAAATTACTTTTTAATCCTCCTAGAAGCAGCCTTCCCATTCATTTGCAAGCACAATAAGACTAGGAGAGTTTAAGAATAAAAGACCAAGCTTAAATAATAGAAAAGGTAGGCCACAGTGTGGGCATTGTTGAAAAAATTCAATGTTTAGACTGAGATGCCTTTTATTTCATTCTTTGAAAATAATTGCATTTCTATTTAATTTATTTTACTTGAAAAAAAATTTACACATATAGCTAGCTATAAGGAGGAATTGACTTTGCTTCCTGAAATTATGTATGAAAACAAGAGAAATTTGCCCTGAAGTCATAAGAGAACAAACTCAGTTTTCTGAAACCAAACCTCCCCAGTAAAAGTAAACCAGCTGCTTACTCTGCTCTCTGACAGTAAGTCTTCTTGTGAGTATGTTGCAGGAGCATTTAAGAAATATTTTAACAAAGAACAAAATATGACATCTATGGACACAAATTATTCCTCATGAATATCTCCTAAACACATTCTTGTTATATGCTTAGCAAATGTAGCTACATGAAATGCTCACTGGTTTGCATTATTTTACTGATAAAACAATTCTTTTGGCCTTAAAAAGAGAAATTGTATTTTTCACAGAATCTGATAAAATTTAAATAATCATTATTATTATTTTTTCTCCTTTGAAGTCTTTAAAGTAACTGAAATTGTTCCAAGTAGCATTCAAATTAGCAAACCTGATGTGAAACTCAGTCTAAAAATCAGATTTAGTGTGGGATTATAAAGCCAAATTCTATATTTATTTGAATTTCTGTGTTTTTATATACTTATCTAATAATTGATTTGAACCACTTGATATTCCTTACATTTATTCAAATTAAAAACAAAAAACCATATGGCTAAAACTCAAAATCCCACTGTGTAGCACTTTATATATACCATTTCAATAAACCAGTAAATCACTATAATTTATATTTCTCTCTGTGTTCTTATTTTATAATTTATCTTTTTTTTTTTTTTTTACTAACAATTATCAATTAAAAGAGTTTTGTTTTGGTATGATGGAGTAGTACCTTCTATTGGTACAATCTAAACCTCTCCTAGATAACAATGATAAAGTCTAAATGAGATACTTTTTAAATATATATTTGAAGGTGTGGGAGATCAAATAAGTAGAGACATAAGATTAAATGGAATTACATCTAATAATGAGTTCCACTTTCAACTAAACCACATTCCAGTTTACATGGCATGAGGTGACTAGAACTCAGGCAGACCACTGCTGTCTTAGTGTCTTAAGGTCTCAGAAAATAGAGTCTGAGCTGTCAGAGTTGCTGGAAATTAAGTGTGAAAATTCTAGAAAGGAAGAAGACAGAAAAGAGGTAGACCCTAAATCTGTGTGTACCTACCCTCAAATCATTGACTACTTCCCAAACTGTGAATGCATGGAGAAGACCCTACTGATAATAGTGGAATCATCAAGGGGAAGGCTAAGTGGATGTCTCCATTTTTTTCTACAGAAGGAAAGATAAAATTTTGAATTTGGGTACATTTCAGTAAAATATCACAAAATTTTGCCTTAAATCTATAGATGATATAGCAGGAATAAATTGTTTATCTTGAACAAAGATGAAAAACAAACAGATCTCTTCTAATAAAGTATAAAAACAAACCTGCACAGTTTAAGGTTAACAGCCAATAATTTATTATCTGAAAACAATATTCTTCCAAGGAAGTTCATGAAATCCAAAATTTCTATAAAGTATTATACATTATGTAGTATACAATAAAATTTACTAGATATATAGAAACATGTGGCCCATATTAAGAGAAAAAAATGTCAACAGCCCTGGCTGGTGTGAATTGATGCCAGCCTGTGAATCCAAAAGTCGCTAGTTCGATTCCCAGTCAGGGCACAGAATCAGGTTGCAAGCCAGGTCTCCAGCCAGGTCCCCAGCTGGAGGCAGATAAAAGGCAACCATATATTGATCTTTCTCTCCTTTTCTTCCTCCCTCCCTGCCCTTCTCTCTGAAAATAATGAATAAAATCTTTTTTTTGAAATGTCAATAAAAACATTGAGGTAAGCCAGAAGTTGGATTTTACAGGAAAGGACTTTACAGCAGCTCTTAAAAGCATATTCAAGGATCAAAAAGAAAATGTTATCAAATCAGTAAATATATGGAAGATTTCAGCAGAGAAATGGGAAATATTAAAAATAACCCAAATTGATATTTTAGAATTTAGAAGCACAGTGCTGAAATAAAAGATTCACTGAAATGGATCAACAAATATTTGGAGATTGCAAAAGAAAGAATCAATGTACCTAGAAAATGTTCAACTAAAATGATCTAACCTAAAAATAGAGGAAAAAAGTCAAAAAAACAAACAGACCAAAAACAAAAACCAGGAGAGTAACAGTAACCTGCAATACAAAAAAAGTAATCGGCTCTTGCAGATAGCACAATGGATAAGAAGCCAGACTTCGAACCCAAAGGTTGCTGGTTTGATTCCCAGCCAGGGCACATAACCAGGTTGCAAGCCAGGTCTCCAGCCAAGTCTGTAGCTAGAGGCAGGTGAAAGGCAACCAAACAGTGATGCTTCCCTCTCTTTCTTCCTCCCTCCTTGTCCTTCTCTCTGAAAATGATAAAATCTTAAAAAGAAAAAAAAAAAAGAAATCTACTTTAAATATAAAGATAAAGATAGGTGAAGGGCAAAAAGTCATATACAATGTAGGCATAAGTCAAGATGAAGTTGGAATAGCTATGTTGCGTAAATTTTGATGAAATGCTAAAAGGATGTTTAATGGTAGAATGTCTTCTGCTACTTACCTATTGTGTCATAGAGTTATTTTGTCACCTTCTTATGAATTTTTTACTATGCCATTTATTTTAAGATTTATCAAAACAGTTGTTCTGTGGTTTGTACTTTCTAAATGTCTCAAAAAAAGATCACCTTGATAAACATGCTAGATCAAAAATCTTTTGAATCCCCTATTTAACTTAAGGTAAAATTAAATTGTAAGTATGCCTGAGGTCATCTCTTTCTAAAATCTCTTGATCCTGGAGTAGCGTCCTCTGGGAACTAGGTACATTTTATTTAAAAAACAACGTAAAGATGCAGAGATGTTGCTTCTGTCTCAGTCTTTATGTAAAGGGGATGAAACCTCAGACTACTTGTGATAAAGGAAAGGTCTGGAATCTACTGGGAAACTTTACAATTACATTGGTTGACCCTTTAGAAAATTTTGATTTCTTATGCAAATTGTATTTAACACAATGTCCACTATAACTTGCCACATTCTCTTTACATGATATATATTTTCAATTCTTTAATTTTTGTTAGTTTAAAAATAAGGGCAACTACACTAATTTATACTCTGATCGTGTAAGAAATGCAAATAAAACTGGTGTGGCCCAAATAGAAAATGTATTGGCTCACCTAACTGAAAAGTACATAGTATAGTTTTAGACACTGGTAATATCAGCTGCTCAGATATCATTATCAAGAGTAGCTTTTCATCTGCGGCTCTCAGCTCCACTCTCTTCCATGTTGGGTTCATTTCCCAGCCAGTTCTCTCCCCAATGGTGACCCCGCAAGAGCTTGGCATCTGTATCTCAGCAGTTCATGTAAAGAGCAATATCAACTTCTCTTTCCTAATAGTTTTCACAAAATTGTCTGAAGTGACTACCATTGATCTGGCTTGGGTAAATCTCTGGACTAATTTCTGCAGACAGGAATAAAAAATATTCTATTCTTGGCCAAGGAGGTAGTCATGTCCCAATCTCATGAACTGAGAGTTAAAGATGTAGGACTTTCATTTTATTTATTTTTAAAGATTTTATTTATTATTTTTAGAGAGAAGGGTAGGGAGAGAGGCAGAGAGGGAGAGAGACATTAATTAATGTATGGTTGCCTTTTACCTGCCTCCAGCTACAGACCTGGCTGGAAACCTGGCTTGCAACCTGGATATGTGCCGGGCTGGGGAATCGAACCAGCGACCTTAGGGTTCACAGGCCGGCACCTTATCCACTGTGCTACCAGTCAGGAAGACAGGATTTTTAAAAGGCAAGTTAGTATCTTTGTAGGGAAAGTTTGGGATTAGAGACTGGTCAATACACAAATATATCAAACAAAACAAAAAAAAATTAACAAACAAAACCTATCCTCTGTAATAATTGAACAGGATGATTAAATAATTTTTTTTTTTTGCACAGTTACTGCTTTAAGAATATTTGTTCCTTGAGTGAAGCATTTTAATGCTAATATTTTCTGTATAAAGTTACCTAGCTCTTAAAATTGGGGTAGTTTAGCCTGGTTGGTGACACAGTGTATAAGGCACCAGCCTATGTCACTGGTTCAATTCCCAGCCACAGCAACATAACCAGGTTGCAAGCCAAGTCTCCAGCCAGATCCGTAGCTGGAGGCAGGTGAAAGGCAGCCATACATTGATGTTTCTCTCCATCTCTGCCTCTCTCCCTTCTCCTCTCTCTGAAAAATAATAAATAAAATATTTTTAAAAACTGGAATGTTTGTTCTCTTAAAATAACCCAATCTTCCTAAACTTTAAAGAGCTCTTGTCAAAACAAGATCTCTAAGGGAGGACTATAAAAATTCTCTGCAAATTGTCCTTTGCTTCCACATTTTCCTCTGCTGATATATTCTTGTTGGGTCTGGGAACTGGTGCAAAGACTCCTGCAAAGGCCTAACTCTCCTCATTCTAGTCAAGTTTTGGATGGCAGGGTGGGATAAGTCTAGAAATGGCTTACTATGTCCTCAAAATATTAGTATTTTAAGACAAATACATTCTCTATATATTTTATTATATACTAATTATTATATAAGGTCTGACTTGAAAGTATCAGCCTTGCAAACTTTTAATTTTATTGATATTTGGCTTGATACTTTTTTGGACAGACCTCGTATATTTCACATACTAATATAAATTTTTATGTTGACTTAAAATGAGATTATACTGTATCATGCACACCATCCTGGTTCCTTTTGTTACCAAAAGCAAGCAGTTAGCAAAATGCTGGCCAGAATTAGGAGAATAATGAATTTTTACTCAGTAAAACTGTTCTAACTAGTTTGTTAGTCAATGCCCAGATATCATTGTCACAAACCTCTGGCCAGTCAGACAAATAGTTGAAAAACCAATAGCAAATGATACAGGGACTTTGAAATCAGAACTCTGACAAGCAAAATTATTCTGCTGTCCATGAACATCTTTTTCCTTTAACACCAGGTATTTGAGAGAGCCTTACCTCCAAGTGTGGGTTCTGCTTGATTTAGACTAATTGCAGCATCCATTCTGCCTCCAGAATAGGGCAGGTCATCTGAATTAGGCCAATGTGATTTTAATCCAGCCTTTAGCCTGAAGAAGAGGGAAAGCTTTGTTTTTCCTGCTGGATAAGAAAGAATGTTTTGCTTCAGGTGCTGCTGGCCCTTGTTTTATGGGCACAAGTAATGACCATGCTGCTAGACAAAGTAAACAATAAGTTGGGTGAAGAACTAGAGAGGAAAACACTGCGTCCTTATTTAAGTCTCAGAATTAAGCCTGTCTTGAAGTAATATTAGCTATATAACTTTTTGCTTTCAAGAGTCAATAAATAATTTTTATTATTAAGGCCAGAAAGAGAAGACTTTCTGTGACTTGCAATTTATATGTACCCTAAAAGATTCAGGATTCACATAAATAAGCAGCAATAGTAATTTATATTTTTAGAAAAAAGAAATTATAGCACAATCAAAGATATAACACTACACAATATGTCAAGGATCCTGGGTTTTAGTTTCTGATTTTCAAATAATACACTTAGATTTTTCTGGGCTTTTTGTCTTTTAAGCAGTAACATAGGACCAAAATACTATCCTATACTTGGAGGCTGAAATGACATAACCTATATAAAAAGGCTTCATTTTTGAAATTTAATTTAACATGGTATTGATGTGAATGAATGACTAATACAGATGTTTTAAGAGCACCCTGGACCATTTGGATTGGTGTGACCACTTATCATACTTGGAAGCATGCAGTCAACACAAATTTAGGCCAAGTCTCTATTGACAAAAAAAAAAAAAAATCAGAAAATCAGGTCAGTTCCCCAGATAGTTCAGAGAGCAAATTTACCTGCTCATGAAAGACCCAATTTCCTTTACTTCACTGGTCAGTTGCTACAAATGTGTGTTTTGTTTTATGCTAAAGGATACCTTATCACTGTGTCCTGTGCTCAAGAAGAGGGAGGCACAGCCCTTTCTCTTCTCTTGACCTTTACTCTCTCTAGGTTTCCAGACCTATGAGGGTCTCTTGATAATCCCACATCATCTTCTTATACAACTAAAGGCTGAAATGAAAAATGCAAAGTAACTAAGATAAAAGACCATCTGGTATTGAATCCCAGAAAGTTTTAAGACTTTGCCTGGACACAGTGTGTGCCTAGAAACACTGACATGAAATTCATCAATAGTGGTTATTCAATTCCCTAGTTCTGCCATTTTACCCATAGGTTCCTATTCAGGAGGCATGTGACATGGTTCACAAAGTATAACTTTAGTAAGTCTCCCAAGAGACATTTAAGTTCATAAAAGCTTGAGAAATATGAACAGAAGTCAGGTCTTATGCTTTTCTGCCTTATATCTAATTATCTAATCTCTATAGCTGATTCTTAAGCTGATTAAATCATAAATTTTGGGGAGGGGAGGCTCAAAAAATAATCTTAGGAGATAGTGTAAGCAGTTTCTCACCACAAATTAACTTTCACATAGGCAGTGGGGACTCTGCTTTCATGACCATGGGGAAAAATAAGCATTTGAAGCTATTTTGGAAATTGATGTTTTCTAGAGGAGACCCACCATACCATATACTTTTGCAGGGCATGTTGAGTAATTGATTATGTTTAGTGACAACATACTCTTTGCTATTTGAGAAAAAAGAACCTCAATTATATTACTTTTGTTTTTTAAATAGCAGATTGGAGTTACCTTGCCTATGGTTCTTCATCCAAAAATTTTGTGGGAATTTTTCACGCAGGCATATTGTACATGCATGGCACCTGATTATTTTGGCACTATTAAATTGGATTACAGATCCACTGAAACATCCTGTGAGTGTAGATAAAACAGCTTCCAATATCTGCACTGTCAATGACTGAGCTCCAAATGCTCACAGTCTGCAGAGCAGCAGTAACTTACATAGTAGCCTACTTACAACGGACACCTTGGGAAAACACTACAGATACCAAAAATTGTATCCAAACACAGTAAACTAGCTGTATAGTGTACTAGGATAGAAACACTGCATACAATCACCTAAATCAAAACATTCAGCTTTCATGAAATACATTCTAAGAGAAATAAAAAAGAAAGGAGGGAAGGAAGGAAGAAAAAAAAAAGGGAAGGAGAGAGGAAGAAGGGGAGGAAAGGAGGAAGGAAAAGGAAATCCATGTTTAAAATAATATTATTTTCTTTCAGTATACAATCAAATTTATGAATTAATTTATCTTCAGGAACAAGCTTATTTGAGCTAAAACAACAACAACAACAACAACAACAACAAAAGTAAAAGTTAACCAGTGCCAGTTTTAGTATCTGATTCAAACCCTTTCCATTTTATAAAATACTTTCATTGCTATAAACATGTATTAACTCTAGATGAGTGAAAATTAATTTCATAATAAGAAATAATAGTTCCATCCTATTTCCTCAGAGCTTCTAGGATTACTGCATAATTAAGCCCCATTTGCCAACAGAGGTAGCAGCCTTTCTGACCTTCATGTTTGGGTCCAGCTCCAGGGATAGCTGTCTTGGCTGCCTAGCTGAGTGGAGAGAGGGGAAGGACAAGACTAACAAGAACACACTAATACAAGTTTCCTCTTGGAACGTAGTTTAAATGTAGTCGATCCAGTAGGCACACCCAACATGAACCTGTATTCATAACAGAACCTGTATAATAAGAAGACAATAGAGCGACATGCTGTCTTGGTTCTCAATTACAATCTGGTCATGGAATTTTCCTTTCCATGCTGCACTTTAGGATGAGTTCACTCTAATCCTTTATATGCTGAGGTTTAGAGGACTTTCTTCTTTTGATAATGTTCTGTCTCGCACGATTTTACTTTTCTTATTTTAAGAACTGCTTCCCCCTTACCTTTCCTTGATATACAATTTTTTTAAGAGAAGTCATCTCCCATTTTTTCAATACTTAACTTTCTCTTTTTTTTTTAAGATTTGATTTATTATTTTTAGAAAGAGGAGTAGGGAGAGAGGCAGAGCTGCCTCTAGCTACAGACCTGGCTGGAGACCTGGCTTGCAACCTGGTTATGTGCCCTGGCTGGGAAATCAAACCAGTGACATTTGGGTTCGCAGGCCGGTACCTTATCCACTATGCCACCAGCCAGGGCTATATACTTAACCTTGTCTTATAGTTTGATACCTGCTCCTATGATTTTATTGAAATGTCCTCAATTACCTCATCAATAGTGATATTTTAATATTTATTTGAATAAGCTTCTATTGCGCATTTTATACCACTGTTTGATTCATTCAGTTAACACTTACTGAAGGTCCATACACTGAGTCCAGCGCTGGGGACTCAGCAATGAACAAGTCAGTCAAGCGCCTTGGTCCAACGAGGTGCACACTTTAAGTGAACACTTAGTTACCATAAAACAATTTTGCTTCAGTAAAACCATATTGTTAGTGCATCTTCTACTTTTCTGACCTTTCCCAATCAGTTTTCTCTATAGTATCTTTTTTATTCTTTTCCTGACATTTGAGAAGTAGTGATAAAACTTTATAATGTTTTATCATCAAAGTCTTTATTTTCTGTTTATTTCCTCCTGATGTGATGCCATTCAGGTTATTACCATTTAGTGATACTGAGTAAATTTCTAAATCCAGCCCGGAAATGTCCTTGGCTTCAGTCTTTCATGTATCAGCTAAAAAGCTCTACCTGAGCCCTGGCACAGTGGATAAGGCACCAGCCTGCAAACCCAAAGGTTGCTGGTTCAGTTTCCAGCCAGGGCGCACATAACCAGGTTGCAAGTCCATAGCTGGAGGCAGGTGAAAGGTAACCATACATTGATGTCTCTTTCCCTTCCTCTCTTTCTGGAAATAATAAATAAAATCTTTTAAAATAATAAAAATAAATTAAAAATATAAAGCTCTATCTGCATGCCTTGAATAACCTCCAAATAAATATATTCAGAGTTTAACTCCTCACATTCTTCTGCTTCCAATCAATACCTTCTTGTATGTTCTCTATTGTACCTGTGATGCCATTAACCATTCCAGGCTATGCTAAAAGTCTTATAAACACCCTCAATTCTTTTCTTTCCTTTGGTTGTCTTCATCCTCTATGTACAATTAACCATCAAAAAGAGTCAATTTACATCTTTAATATTCCTTTATTATTCTCTACATTTTCATCTCTTTTACAGCATGAGTAAAATTTGGAATTCTTGCTGGACCATGGTATTCACTTCCTAAAGGGGTGATTGCCTCAAATTCATCTTTTACATAGCATCCTGATTAATTTCTCTGCTTTGACAGAATTTCAAGCACACAACTCTTGAAACCTGGTAGGTATTTAGCAACTCATCAGTGAAATGGGTTCTATAACATGGGAATTATTTCCTCATAACCTACATATTTTTTATAAATAGAGCATGTACACATAGAGAATACAATAAAATGTCAACAAATGTTATATGATTGCTAAATACCCATTTTAGTCTTGCCACAGCTTTGAGGATCAAGTTCTAGGAGGAATGAAGAGCCACATATTATGAGTTTATTCAGTCAGCATCCCAAAACATGCAAATTTGCCTTAGGATGTAATTTATTTATTGAGAAAGCTACCCAAAGTCATGATATTTTTCTGTCAGACCAGAAGTAGACATAACTTTTTTTAAAGTTTGGGATTTTTCTAAGGTTTGAAAAGAGGCACATGGTTCTATAGGCATTATATCTTATCAATTGATAAGAAAATTTGGAATTGTGTATATAAAATTTTATTAAATACATTTTTCCTTATTAATATTCTGGGACATAAATGGTGATTAGAAATATTACCAGCCATGGCTGGTGGCACAGTGGATAAGGTGCCAGCCTGCAAATCCAAAGGTACCTGGTTCAATTCCCCAGCCATGGCACATAACAAAGTTGCAAACCAGGTCTCCAGTCAGGTCTGTGGCTGGAGGCAGGTGAAAAGCAACCATACATTGATGTGTCTCTCTCCCTCTCTGCCTCTCTCCCTTCCCCTCTTTCTAAAAATAATGAAATAAAATCTTAAAAAATATATATATTACTAGTATGTAGATTTCCCAGCTACTTAATATCATAAGCCTATTCTCTATATGTAAACATTAACCATTATAAAATCATGGAATTTTTAAAATAACTTAAATCAAAGCTTATTTGGTTTTTCTTCTTTCTGAGCTACTCAGCTGGGCCTCCTCATTCTTTTATACTAATAATGGTTAGATGTTTACAGAATGTACCCTGACATCTAACCCTAGATTCATGTTACCATTGCTCTTTAAACTCAAAGTAATGCCTCATTTTATTTGGTGGTACTTTTCGTTTAAGTAGATTGGGTATCTTTTCATATGGCACTTATGTGGTAAAATTATATTGGTATATTGCCATTCTCATGATGCTGTCAAAAATTGTTTGTATTTGAAATTATGAATGATGTGTCATTAGAAAAAGTCAATAATGCTATCTAGTACATTAGCCAGCAAAACTGTCAGAGCTAAAGGTCGCTATATTGAATTTTGGAGTTTATTCAACAAACCATGTCCCTTGTATTCAGCATGTTTATTTTACCTTCAGGAGCAGTAATGTAGCCTACATACTACATGAGGTCAGCACATTTCTGTCATAAAGAAGTTACCTCAGATTGTCTGTTCAATGAGGCATCCTGCATAGCATGCCTTCTGGTGTATAATTCTGGTGCATAACTCTGGATATTTAATGAGGTCAGGTTTACTTTCCAGATAATGTTAATACATATTAATACAAATCCTTTTAGGGAAGTTCTATGAACATTTGTTCTGTTGTTTTAAACATGTGGAGATATGTATATATATGTTTTAAGCACATAGTACATACAGGGGTGGACAAAAGTAGGTTTACAGTTGTTCATATGAAAAATACAATAATTAATAAATAATAGTACAAGAATAAACTATTTATGTACTCATGACAGAAAACCTATTTTTGCTCACCCTATACATGTATGCATGTACATGTATTTAAAGTATATGAGATTTTAATATAAAGAGAAATGTAGCCAATAGTCTTTGGTGTTTTTATAACCTCAGAATGCAACTTTACAACCTTTTCCTTATTATATACTTTCCATGAAAGAAAAAATAACTAGCACATTACATTATTGGAAAATCTCTATTATAGGTATGATTATCTTCTAGTAACTTGATATTCAAAAGACAGTTGAATGGCTGACATAGGAATTTCATATTTGTTGCTTCTTCGCAGTATTTTATTTTATTTATTTTTTTAAACTTTAAAGAAAATATTTTATTTTTAATTATTTTTTGAAAGAGGGGAAGAGAGAGGCAGAGAGGGAGAGAGACATCAATGTATGGTTGCATTTCACCTGCCTCCAGCCACAGACCTGAAAGGAGACCTATTTTGCAACCTTGTTAGGTCTCCTGGCTGGGGAATCGAACCTGTGACCTTTGGGTTTGCAGGCCGGCGCCTTATCCACTGTGCTACGAGCCAGGGCTTTTGTAATATTTTAAAAATGCAGTTTTAACTTCTATAGCACTGCTGGAATTAAAAGTGTATATCACATATATTTTACTTTAAGTCCAAAAACACCATTAATTTAATATGTATTTCTTCTCTAATAGCAGCACCACTTAGTTGCTGGCCTAATGCAAAGTCTTGGGGTGTTTTTGTTATAATGGTTTTCCTTTCAATTTAGTTGGGCATCACAGCCCTGGAGGGAGAGCAACTTCAGGATCTACTCCAAACCACAGGAGGAATTAAGAGCCAAGATTGGATTCAGGTGCTCTTACCTACACTATGAATTCATTGCCAAAGGCTGGGGTGTCAGTTCTCTTTCCATCCAAGTACTGTCATTGTCTTAAGTTCCTATTGGAAAAAGCCCAATTGCTGTACTGCGAAAAGGCTTCATCTGTTCAATACCAGCACCTTCTCTCTTGTCAGTCAGCTGCATGTGACAGGCTTGGTTGCATATTTATCTGTGACTAATAGAGACCTCTTTTCTAGACTTCTGTTGACTCATTGCATTTTAAAAAGGCCATGATATTGACATCTCAGTTACCACCTCCGGAATTGCTTTTCAAACTGGAAATAAAGTGTCTACTGACCTGTTAGATGGACTTGTGTGGAAAAAGCCATCAAATAAGCACAGGGCTTTCTTTACTACTTTTTTCAGACTTATGTCATATTTCAATCTTATTTCTCATTACTACTGCACTGTTTCTTCAAGAACAAATTCAGATGTCACTCCACCCCTGATGCCTTTTTTGAGTTCCATCTTAAAGCAGAATATATGATTTCTGTCTTCTGGACCTCCACAGAAATTTATCTTTACCTGTGTTATGGAATTGCAGGTCTTAAACCTTGTGCAACCCATTTTTCTTGTCCTAATGTAGATATCTAGAAAGTGTTTAATTTTTACATACCCCCTTTGCATTATAGTTATTATCATTGTCCAAATAATAACTAAAACTTTAAAACTCTAAGTTATATCATCATCATGACTGACAACCTTTAATTAACTTTCCTTGGGAGCAGTACATTTTATAAACACTTCAGATTATCTCATTTTTATCTTTACAATATCTCTGTGCTTTTATTATTCTTATTCTTTAAAAGGGGGGAAATCAAGGTAAAAACCATTTAAGTATTTCTCCTCCAAATGCCCAGTAATACAGTCTCTGAACTACTATAACATATGCCTTTATCTTGCAAAGAATAGAAATTCAAGTTTCTGTATTATTTGATTAATTTCATAGAAACAATGTTTTACAATTGGGTGTTTAGAATTTTGTCATGTAGTTAGCAGAAAACATTTCCCTGTAGCTAATGCAAAGCAGTAATTGTTAAAGGGCCAATTGGTTTAGAATCATCAAGTACTAGTTGGACTGCAGATTCCTGGGCAGCATCCTATACTTACAGAATCAACTGCCCAAAGGAATGTGTGTTTAAAATCTTCCCAGATTATTCTTACATACTTTCTATTTCGTGAAGCTCTAATTATGAAAAAATGCAGGCTGTTTTCTTCTCTATCTGTTGTAATGGGAGTTGAACTTTACCTGGTTAAAGACCAGCATTTAAACTTTCAGACTTTCTGTTTTCAGTCTCTGAAGTTGCTGCTCTGATACAGAAGGTTACGCTTTGCAGCTCATGTCATTCAGTCATGCAGGGATTGCAATGTAATGTGCCATCACAAGCCATTGGGTCCCAGGTTCTGGGTTCAGACTTTCAAAATGGTAGGTCTAACTAAAGCAGAAGCTTCCAAGAGGCCACCACAGTTGCCAGGCTCAGAGCTTCTCCTATAACCTTGGGAGAAAGAACAGACTTAAAGTAGAGGCTTCAAATACTTATTTCTGACCAGTTCTAATGATAGACAATTCACCATTTCCCCCCACCCAGTGACTTGATTTTGATAACATAACTCTTTAATCAAAGTTGGTTGGCTACTTTTTCCCATTTTACTTTCTATTGATTCAACAAACATTTATCAAGCACCAATGTATACAAAGTACTGAAATAAGAATGAAGAATTAAAGTGGACAAAGTATAATCTCTGCCTGGATACAAATGTAACAGTTAAGAACAACAAAAATTATTTTATAGCTTATTATAAGCCAAAAGAAGGAAAGATGCATACTAGGTGATGCCAAGAAAGTCTTGTGGAGGTTCTGGCAAGATGGTGGAGGAGTAAGTGGAGCTGCACCAATCTCCTTCCAGGTAGCATCTGGAATTACTTCTTTGGAGAAAAAGCCAGCTGGAATTACCAACAGAACACCAGCTGGAAAGAAGTCCTATAACCACGGACAGAACAGAAGAGGACTCTTCATCACAACATGACTGGTAAGAATCATGCAAACGTGAGAGGGCTGGCTGGGTCCCCATGGGAGGCAGCAGCTGAAGGGACAGAGCCAGGGGCCTCACCTGAGAAGGGTGGGATATGGTCCCG
This sequence comes from Noctilio leporinus, assembly GCA_004026585.1. NCBI lineage: Eukaryota > Metazoa > Chordata > Mammalia > Chiroptera > Noctilionidae > Noctilio > Noctilio leporinus. The sequence continues at coordinate 63,479 of PVIW01006880.1, read as the reverse complement.
AAGCTGGTGTCTCAGCTACAGCAACATGGTGGAGAGCAGAGCAGCATCCAGCTGAGAAGGGTGGAAAGCTGTGGGGTTTACTAGCCTGAGAGAGTGCTGGAGACAGAGAACTACTAGGGTGACCACAGCGACAATACATTGGTACCCACCTACCCTGGGCTCCAGTGGAGGGAGGGCAGAGAGGACTGGAGACATGTGGGGAGAGTTTCCAGTAGTGACCTGGAGGAGAGAAGTGGAGAGGCGGCTGTGGGCATCCTGGTGCTGACTCATTGCCCACACCTCCGGTATTCTGGGCTATGCCAAGCGGCTTCCTTTTGAGGGTCCTCACAGCTCTGCCCACTGGAAGAAACCTGCACCCCCCACCCCTGGTGGTGCCTGAGCCTGGCGCATGATCACAATTCTCTAATTTACATCTAAATAAACCTCTCCTACCCTGCCCTGCCCTATCTGAGCATAGATACTGTAGTTGGCACCTGAAGAGGTATTTCTCACCCAGCAGCGCCTGGGCCTGGCAGCTGATTACAAACTCTCTGACTTATAGCTGGGTCAGTCAGTCAGCCCCACACAGTGGCAACTGAGCCTTGTGGCTGATCATGAATTCATTGATTCACAACTGAGTTGGTTCATCCTGCCCACTGGCCTCTGGGCCTGGCAGCTGATCACAGATTCATTGGATTACAATTGGACCTTGCTATCTAGCCCAGCAGCTCTTGAGCCTGGTGGCTGAACACAGATTCATTGGATTACAATTGGATCTTGCTGCCTAGCCCAGTGGTGCCTGAGCCTGGTGGCTGATCACAGATTCATTGATTTACATTTGAATCTGTCCCACCAGGCTATACCTGAGCTGGTGGATGATCCATTGAATTACAGTTTTGGTAGCCTAGCAGTCTCTGTCTAGCCAAGCAGGGCCTGGTTTGGTAGCTGATTTATTGATTTACAACTGGATCAGTCTGTCACCCCAAGCTGCATCTGAGCCTGGTGGTGGATCACAGACAAATAGGATTACAACTAAATCAATCCTTCCAGCTTAGCAGTTCCTTAGCCTGGCAGCTGATCACAGCCTGATTAGATTACAATGAAACCTAAAAATGGGGAGAGAAAGAAACAGTTCATCACCAAATGAAAAGGAGGAATCCCCAGAAAGATCACTAAATGGAACAGAGGCAAACAAATGATCAGATATGAAATTCAAAATAGTGATGATAGAGAAGCTCAATGAGCTCAGCTAGCTCAAGAAAAAAAATACCTACAAACAACTCCAGGGGAACTACGAAGAATTCCAGGGAAGCTACAAGGAACTTACTCAGAACTACACCAGCATTAAAAAGGACATAGAAACTATCGTAAGAGCCAGGAGGAAATGAAGAATATAATTACTGAATTGAAGAATACAGTAGAAGGAATCAACAGCAGGCTAGAGGAAGCAGAGGATCAGATCAGCGAGCTGGAGGACAACATAGAAAAATATTCCAAGACAGTGCAACAGAATGAAAAAAGACTGAACAAGAATGAAGACATTTTAAGAGAGCTGCAGGACAATATGAAATGCAATAATATCTGAATCATAGAGATACCAGAAGGGGAAAAGAAACAAGGAGTGGAAAACCTGTTCAAAAACATAATGACAGAAAACTTCCCTAACATGATGAGTGAAAACATTACTCAAGTTCAGGAAGCACAGAGGGTCCCAATGAAGATGAATCCAAACAGACCCACTCCAAGATACATTATAATTAAAATTGCAAATTTCAAAGATAAAGAGAGAATCCTAAAAGTATCAAGAGAGAAACTGCAAATAACATATAAAGGGGCTCTGATAAGGTTATCAAATGATTATTCAACAGAAACAATACAAGCCAGAAAGGAAAGGCAAAAATATTCCAAGTGATGGGAAATAAAGGCCTGCAACCAAGAATATTTGACCCAGCAAGGCTCTCATTCAAAATGGAAGGAGAAATAAGGAGTTTCCCAGACAAAAAGGACTAAAAGAATATATCTCTACCAAACCAGCATTGCAAGAAATGCTAAAGGGTCTGCATTGAAAAAATGAAGAAACAGAGAGAGACAGAGAGGAACACAGGCACAAAAGTAAAAAATGGCAATAAATAAGTATCAATTAATAATAACTTCAAGTGTACATGGATTAAATGCACCAATCAAAAGACATAGGGTAGCTGCATGGATAAGAAAGCATGAGCCACATATATGCTGTCTTCAAGAGACCCACGTCAGAACAAAAGATCAACACATATTGAAAGTGAAAGGATGAAAAAATATGTATCAAGCAAATAGACATGAAAAAAAGACTGGATTAGCAATACTTCAGACAAAGTAGATTTTACAATGAAGGCTATAAAAAGAGACAAGGATATTTCATAATACTTAAGGGAACAATCCATCAAGAAGACATAACTCTGGTAAACATATATGCACCCAACATAGGAGTTCCCGAATATATAAGGAAAATCTTGGAGGACTTCAAGAAGGATACAGATAGCAACACACTAACAGTAGGGGATTTTAATACCCCATTATCAACAGTGGACAGACTTTCTAAACAAACAAGAAAGAAATCCCAAGAATGTTGTGGCATTGAAAAACACGCTAGAGGAAATGAACCTAACTGATATATACAGAACCTTTCACCCCAAAGAAGCAAAATACATTCTTTTCAATGCATATGGAACATTCTCTAAGACAGATCACATAGTATGTCACAAGACAAGCCTCCACAAATACAGGAAAATTGAAATCATACCAAGCATCTTCTCAGATCACAATGGCTTGAAACTAGAAACCAATCTCAAGGGGAAAAAACAAAAACACTCTAACTCATGGAGACTGCATCATATGCTTTTAAGTAATGAATGGGTTAACAATGAGATCAAAGATGAAATCAAAGAGTTTCTGGAAACAAATGACAATGAATACACAATAGCCCAAAACCTATGGGACACAGCAAAGGCAGTCCTCAGAGGGAAATTCATAGCAATACAGGCCTATCTAAAAAGGATGAAAGAAGCTTATACAAACAACCTAACCATAAAGCTGCAAGAACTAGCAAAGCAACAACAAACAAAGCCCAAAGCAAGTAGAAGGAACATCAAGATCAGAGCAGAATTAAATAACTTAGAGACTCAAAATACAATTCAAAGAATCAATAAGTCCAAAAGCTGGTTCTTTGAAAAAATAAAAATTGACAAGCCTTTAACCAGACTCATCAAGAAAAAGAGAGGACCCAAATAAACAGAATCAGAAACAAATGATGAAAAATTACAACTGGTACTTCAGAAATACAAAGGATTATAAGAAATTACTACAAACAACTATATGACAAGAAATATGACAACCTGGGTGAAATGGACACATTTCTGGAAATGTATAATTTACAAAAACTGAATCCAGAAGAAGCAGAAAGCCTGAATAGACCTATAACAACTAGTGAACTTGAAGAAGTAATCGAAAATCTCCCAAAGCACAAGAGCCCTGGACCAGATGGCTGCACAGGTGAATTTTACCAAACATTTAAAGAAGAACTAACTCCTATCCTTCTCAACCTATTCCAAAAAATCCAAGAAGAGGGAAGACTCCCAAACTCTTTCTATGAGGCCAATATTATTCTAATCCCAAAATCAGGTAAAGACACAACTAAGAAAGAAAACTATAGGTCAATATCTCTGATGAACATAGATGCTAAGATTCTGCACAAACTATTGGCCAACTAGGTCCAGCAATAGATTCAAATAATCATACACTAAGATCAAGTGGGTTTTATTCCAGGGATGCAAGGAAGGTAGAACATTTGTAAATCAATAAATATAATATACCACATCAAAAAAATGAAAGACAAAAGCCATATGATTGTATTGATAGATGCTGAAAAAGCATTTAATAAAGTACAGCAACCATTTATGATAAAAACCCTCAGCAAAATGGGAATAGAGGGAGCAAACCTCAACATCATAAAGGTCATGTATGAGAAACCTGAAGCCAACATTATACTCAATGGGCAAAAACTAAAAAAGCTGTCCCCCTAAGATCAGATATAAGACAAGGCTGTCTACTTTCTCCACTTCTGTTCAATATCATTTTGGAAGTTCTAGCCATAGTTATCAGAGAAGAAAAAGGAAGCAAAGGTATCCAAATTGGAAAGGAGGAAGTCAAACTGTCATTATTTGCAGATGATATGATAGTGTATATACAAAACCCAATAGACTCCACCAAAAACTTACTTGACCTCATTAGAAAATTTAGCAAAATAGCTAGATATAAAGTCAATATTCAGAAATCAAAAGTATTTTTGTATACCAATGATGAAACATCAGATATAGAAGCTAGAAAAAAATCCCATTGACCATAACAACAAGAAAAATAAAGTTGTTAGGAATAAACTTACCCAAGGAGATAAGAGACCTGTATTCAGAAAACTACAGAACTGAAGAAAGAAATTAAGGAAGATACAAATAAATGGAAGCATATTTCATGTCCATAGATGGGAATAATTAACATCATTAGAATGTCCATCCTACCCAAAGCAATCTATAGATTTAATGCAATCCCAATTGAAATACCATTGACATACTTCACAGAGATAGAAAAAATACTTCCAAAATTTATATGCAGCCAAAAATGCCTACGAATAGCTACAACAATCTTGAGAAAGAACAAGGTAGGAGGAATCACAATACTGGACATCAAACTATACTACAAGGCTACTATCATCAAAATAGTCTGGTACTGGTATAAGAATAGATATATAGATCAATGGAACAAAATAAAGAGACCAGAAATAAATCCAGGTCTCTATGGTCAATTAATATTCACCAAAGGGGTAAGGAACATAAAGTGGAGTAAAAACAGTCTCTTCAACAAGTGGTATTGGGAGAACTGGACAGCAACATGCAAAAAGATCAAACTAGACCACCAACTTACACCATACACCAGAATAAACTCAAGATGGATAAAGGATTTAAACATAAGCAGTGCCACCACAAAGGTCCAGGAGAAGAATATAAGCAGTAAAATTTTTGATATCCTATGCAGAAATAGGTTGACTGAAACTTCACCAAGGGCAAAGGAAATAAAAGAATAAATCAACAAATGGGACTATATCAAATTGAAAAGTTTCTGTTCAGCTAAAGAAAACACCAGAAAAATTTAAAGGGAACCAACTGTATGGGAAAACATATTTGCCAATGATACCTCAGACAAGGGCTTGACGTACAAAATATATGAAGAACTTATGAGACTCAACACCAGGGAGACAGACAGCCCAATTAAAAAATGGACAAAGGACCTGAACAGACAACTCTCTGAAGGAGACATACAAAGGGCCCAAAGGCGTATGAAAGAATGCTCAACATCACTAGCCATCAGAGAGATGCAAATTAAAACCACAATAAGATACCATCTCACCCCTGTCAGAAAGGCAATCATCAGCAAATCAACAAACAACAAGGGTTGACAAGGATGTGGGGAAAAGGGAACCCTGGTGCACTGTTGGTGGGAATGTAGGTTGGTGCAGCCACTATGGAAAACAGTATGGAGTTTCCTGAAAAAACTAAAAATGTAACTGCCTTTTGATCCAGCAATTCCGCTACTAGGACTATACCTGAAGAACCCTGAAACACCAATTCATAAGAACTCATGTACCCCTAGTTCATAGCAGTGCTATTTACAATAGCCAAGTGCTAGAAACAGCCTAAGTGTCCATCAGTGGATGATTGGATCAAAAAACTTTGGTACATTTACAAAATGGAATACTACAAGCAGAAAATAAGAAGGAACTCCTACCCTTTGCAACAACATGGATGAAACTGGGAAGCATTATGCTTAGTAAAATAAGCCAGTCAGTGAAGGATAAATACCATATGATCTCATCCATTACAGGACAATAATGAACAAAACAAACAAACAAGCAAAACAGAACCAGATACATGAATACAATGGATAGACCTTCAGTGGGCAAGTGGGAGATGGGAGAGGGGAGGAAGAGGCAAAGAAGGGGAGCAGTTTAGTCAAGGAACTAACATGGAAGGTCCATGGACATGGACAACAAGTGGGATTGACTTTGTGGTGGAGTGGGTGGGTGGTGGAGGGAACAGAGGGGAGTAAAAAGGGGATGGATGTAATATAATAACAATAAAATTAAATTTAAAAAAATAAAGTCTTGAAAGAGAAGAGCATTCAAAGTAGAAGAAATGAGCATGTGCAAAGTGACAAACATGGTATTGTGTGCTTAGTTTAGGGAAACTGCAAGTAGAGGTGAAGTAATTTAAAGCACATTCTCCATTTTATTCCTAATTAAAATAGGAAACATTTTTTTACTCTTCTGCATTACAGTCTGTATAAGTTCTTTTAGACTTCTCTGTTTTCTTACTTCCATTCAACAACCCTCTGCAAATCGTTCTTTACCTATTTCTCAAATTGGTTGGCTCAATACTAGATACGTTTTATAACAGTATGTAAAGAGGACAACATGGACACATTATGCTCATGTCAGAAGTTAACATCCCTAAGTATAGTGCTGTCTTGTAAATATTCATATCAAGCAAAGTAGAAGCCTGTTTGAAAGTAATATAGGATCATTCAATTCTATATCAAGAAACTGAAGATATTTAGATCTTTTCTGACAATGTTGCTAACTCTCCAGTTCTAAGATTTTAAAATCTATTTTAGGATATATTTAGGATCAAAGACAATATAGTCAGCTCTAATAACCTATGAGAACCAAAAATGTGGAGAGTGAAGATAACAAAATCCCTGAATAATCTTAAAATCAATTTTAATCTATTTCTTACTGAAACTTTTACCAAAACCTTTAAGAAAAATTGGCAATTTTTTGTTTCATCTTTTTTTTCCTCCTCCTACTGCTACAGGACAGATATATTAACATGAAGTAAGATGCAAAAAAAAAAAAAAAAAAAAAATGATGACAGAGAGGTGTAGTTACAGCAAAGAAATAGATCCTCTACATACTAGGCACTGATAGTGACTATACACTAGTAAATTCCTTATATGTGTCTTATTAAAGGACCTATTTTGTGCTAAAACAGGGATGCATGATTTTAATGTGCATCAAAATTACCTAGCCAGCTAGTCAAAAAATGCAAATAGCCAATCCCCAGGAGATTTAAGGTAGCATGGGTTTAATAAGTTCTGCAGATGATTTGCAGTAAGTCAACGCTTAACAGACAGCACTCTGCTAGGCAAAATATAATGATCAGTAATAGCGGATTCCATACATTCTAGCTAATCAATGTATATGTGCAAGATTAGGTAAAAACAAAATTTTGATCTTCTGAGTCTATATTACCAGACTAAACTAGTAAATTGAGTTTTGTTTTAATAAATTGGTATTTAGTTATTCAGTTCTATAGTGATATTTAACTTAACTTTGTTCTGTAAAGATGCATTATGACTGGAAAATTTAGAATGTAGAAAATAACTTATTTCTTACATTTTCTTTCTTTGTAGATTTAGTCTATATTTTCTAAAAAATCCATCCTTCAGATAAGGAGCCAGGGAGTAGGTGCAGGCTTTTCAGATGCTTTCTGTCCTATAAAGCAAACAAGCTATGTCTTCCTTGGGGATCATAATGGATTTGCAAATGGTGCCAGCATTGATCAGGAGTCTCAAAGATTTCAGCAGGGACAGAAGCTTGACTGAAAAAAAAAAAAAAAATCATCATATTGGTAAACCCCTTATGTCCAATAAGAGAATGATTGTGATTTCAGTTTGTAGGCTTCAAATGTGTATTGAACTTCTGAGAAATGCAGTGAATCAAATTGTACACACATAGCATACTTGCCACTATGCATGTGTATATGATAGTGAGAAGTTTAACATGGAATCCAAGAGCAACCAAAATAACTGCCAATTCCCTTAAGAATGACACGTGTACCCCAGGAACTATATGTAAAGAACAGAATTTCTTTTCTTGCCTGCCTGACATTTAATCCACTTTCTCCTTAAAGGTTTTACCCTTTTTTAAAAAAAAAAATTTCAAACCTACTTTCTATTGTTCTGCCTTTCCTCAAAATCCCTTATTAAATTTTTATTTCAATCTATACTCCTTTGACACCTAATTTCTTCTTTGTTTCCTTGACTTGGGTATTTTCCTCCAATTTTTTTAATGAGTCTGATGGACTTTCATTGAAGTTTTTTCTGTGTTTTCATCTGTTGATTCATTGTGCTAAATTTTCACTTGACATCCTCATTTTTAACAGAAATTTTTTTGGTTTAAATTCAATCAATTTGGTTTAATTTAGTTCATTAATTTGTTTTAATTTTGTTTGTAATTTAATTATTATAGCACTTAAAGACATAAGGTATGATGGATTTTTGCTACAGAAAAAGTAACATGATTTGCACTAAACAGTAAATAATATTAAACTACCACTAATATGAATTATTTGAAGAATTAAAATAGCCTCCTGATTTATTATGAAGATAACAAAATTAATAAGCATAAAATGCTTGGAATAGAACCTGGTACTTTGCAATTCCTCAATAAATATTAACTGCTACTAGGACAAACTGTGCTAACTTCGAGTTTCTTTATACAGTTCTTTTGATACAGCTAATAACACACATGGCAAAGAAAAAGTATTTTTGTAGGTCATTTCCATCTGACTATGGTCAATTACACCAGAAATACCTCCTGCAGAAACCTCTCTATTTTTAGTATCTACCATGTAAAACTGAGAGAAGCTTCCTGAGTATTTATGCTTTTGTTTTTCCAACAGGGAGTCTTTTATGAACATGGGTTATGGCAAAGGAAGAATATAAATGCTTGGTACCAAAGATAAACATGCAAATGTTTCTAACTTTAATGTCATTTCATAATAATAATAATAATAATTACTCAAATGTATGTTTTCAGCCCATTGACTTAATTATTGGTAAAATCTTTGTTCTACTATAATATAAGCATGATGACAAAAAATCCTTCTCAGAAGGATATTTGGATGAAAAGTTGTATTTTCATGGTTACTTAAATGTTCGTTCTATCTTGGATCTCTGACACCAAACCCTGTCAAGGTTTCAGTGCTTTGTTAAAAAATCTCCTATTGTGGCCCTGGCTGGTGGCACATTGGATAAGGTGCCAGCCTGCAAACCCAAAGGTTGCTGGTTCGATTCTCAGTCTGGGTATATAATCAAGTTGCAAGCCAGGTCTCCAGCCAGGTCCATAGCTGGAGGCGGGTGAAAGGCAACCATACACTGATGTCTCTCCTTCTCTGCCTCCCTCCCTTCTTCTCTTTCTAAAAATAATAAATAAAATATTTTAAAAAAATCTATTGCATACACACACACACACACACACACACTGTCTCTCTGAGGAGGCCAGGTGCAATAAATAATATGACTCTTGGACTTGAATGTGTTTAATATGTCTGACTTAGTTATTCTGATTATCATTACATGAAGAGGTAAAAAAATGTTGTACAAGAGGCTTGGAGGTGAGATTCTCTTCTCTCTCTCACTATCTGCCTAGTACACCAAAAATATAAATGAGCTTAAATGGCTGTTAAAGGTTATCGAATATAATAGAAGCTGATACAATCATATAAGATAAAAATTAGTGGACAAAATTGGAAGTCTTAATTTCTGAGAGATCCCAGAAGCTATGTACAACATTAAAGTTTTTTGGGCCAAATTGAATTTCAAATGTAACAATTAGGAAAAAAAGATTATATTAGTTTCTATTTGAAAAAAAAATCTGTTACTTTTTTAAAGTTTTGGGAGAAGATAATGAAAATAGAGCTAGAAACAAGGAATACGTTGGAGAAAAGTAAACAAGAAAGAGGGTTTTATAGATGACAGTCTGGACTTAGAGTATTTATATTCCATCTAGGAGGACTGGGAAGGGACACCTTACTCCTTAGTTCATAAAAGTGTATTTGTCAACGCTCAAAGGAGCAAAATGGACTGGGAATGTTCTCTTTGGTAAAGAAGCATAGGCCTTGCAGTCTTCAGTAAGCTTGTGTTTACTAATTGAGAAATATAAAGAACATCATCTTCTACTTTCTACCTTCACAGAACCTCAGAATGTCATCCATGAATATCCAAATATACTTCCTTTGTGTGCAGGGGAAAGTGGGGAGCTTTAATGAGAAAGAGCAGTGCAGTAGAGACGCGTGAAAGCCCACTTTCATTAGTTGGAGCATGGCAGTTATAGGTGCTTCCTATTATCTATGAGAGTGCTATAGACTTTAATGACCAGTGATAATAAGTATTTTTTAAACTTAGAAATTATGGGTGATGTTATAAGATAAAGGATTTAATTGTTACTATTTTTGTGAATTATAAAGTGGTGAATATGGATGAGTTCAGATTATCATCCTGTACAAAATACAAATAAATGGATACCCTGCAATGGGAAAAAAAATGAGCACATCATGTATTTGGCAAAACAAACTGTGTTTGTGATTCAAATTTAAAAGAATACAAACATATGTTCATTAAAACCTTGTTATAATGTTACCAAAGAAATTACTAGCTGAACTTAAATTTCCATTTTAAAAAACTTAGCATGAAATCTATGTTGATTTAAGGAATTTTTTACTATAAAAAATATAATTGATTTCTTATAGGAAAATGTAGCTCACATCACAAGTTCAAATTAAACCTTGAGGTTGGTGGTAAAGCACATAAGAACATTACTGAATGTCCCTAATCATCACACCACTTTCTTGCACTTTGGGGAAACAAAATCAGAAGAGATTGTGGGTGGGAGCAGATAGTACTTAAGGAGAATTACATGGGTTATTTTAAAAAAGTAAGTCCTCTTCAAGCTGATTAATTTCTATTCATATTGTGTGATACTGTTGTAGTAGAGAAACAAAAGTTTGTTCAAGAAATGTTCAGAGTAAACTATATTCTTTTTGAAAATGCCATTAGTTAAATGGCTTTGATAAATTAAATTGCCCAATTTTGCTAAGCCTCATTTTCCTTTATTTGAGAAAGAAATAGGTCTTGCTTTATTTTATTGCCATTATATATTTGAACTTTCATTGGAACATTTTGTTTAAAGTTCTACTATTACAAGCTAAAATTTAAAGGTCAATGTTATCCTAACTATAATTAAAAATAATTACTTAGTTAATTAACTAGGACACATAATCATGTATTGAGCCATGTGCTTTTATGGGAAGAATTATGAAGTCATGGCCTAACAAAGTTTGAGTCACAAATACAGAATTATTACACAACTGTCAGTGAAGTTCAAATATGGAAGTAGAAATCCCAATGTCTTTTTCTTGTATTTTATCTCATATTTCTTGTATTTTTTCCATTACCCTTTATTCCCCTTATACCCCTTTTCCTTCAGCAATCACCACCCTGTTGTTCCAATATCTTTATTTTATTTATTTATTTATTTATTATTTTTAGAAAGAGGGGAATGGAGAGAAGCAGAAAAGGAGAGAGACATCAATGTATGGTTGCCTTTCACCTGCCTCCAGCTATGGACCTGGCTGGAGACCTAGCTTGCAACCTGGTTATGTGCCCTGGCTGGGAATCGAACCAGCAACCTTTGAGTTCACAGGCTGGCACCTTATCCACTGTGCCACCAGCCAGGGTTTCCAGTATCTTTTGATAATGGCAGAAAAGTAGTGTTTATTTCAAATAAATATGTAGAAAATATGGAAAATGACCAATGTAAAGGCTATACAATAGAATTTTTTAAAAAATTAAAATTATATAGTAGGGAGTAAAACAGATTGGTGAGTCTACAATATTGAATCTTATTAAATTTTGAAAAGATTTAAGTTACTGACAAGATTCTTGAGAAATAGTTGTGCTGAATAGCAGAAATGTTATATGTGCACCAGATGGGAAAAAGCTCAAGAACCTAAAAATTATCTGAGTAGAATCATGTATTTCTGAGTATAAGATAATGAAGGGTCTATTCTTGGTAGATGGCTATCGAAATGGGGGCACTCTTGGCTGAGGAGACTCAAGAAGTGGCAGATATATCTCAACCTGGTATTGTATGTACATACATGTGGTAGCCTGTAATTGAAGGGATGCAGAGGGCTTAGGAGTTACAATCAACCTGGATCAAGGGAAGTAAGAGAAAATCTTTTCATTTGGGACTTTAAGATTTTAAGTTAGGTGTAAGAAACATAAAGGGGAACATCTGAAAAGCATTTGGAAATTCAACAGGTAGGGCTTACATGGTTTTCCATAATCTTGACTCAGATATACAGGCTCTTTATAGAAAAAAGCAAAATGTTTCATCAGCTATTGGTGTCAGCTCTTACTTTGTCATGTTCAGTAAATATTTATTTTGCAGCTACTTTGTATCAGCAGCCATGCAGTCTCTGAGAAACAATTTGAAATAATCAATTTAACTTTTCACCTTTCCATAGATTGGTCTTGCCTGGAATGTCATTTCTTCTGCATTTCAAAACAACTTGTACATCTGAATCATATGATAAAATTAAACTTAAAAATCAACATTAAATAGGTTAGAGTGAAAAAGTTCCAAGAGTTTTGTTAATAGTGTTGGTAACAGAAAATAGAATTATTAAACTTAGCTACATTGGTATATAAATAAAAATGCAGTCTATTGGCCAAAATAAATCCAACCAGGGAGCTTTGTATATATTTTTCTAATGCTGGAAATAAATACTATTTCATACTTGAAGTTAAATTTTTAGAAATTGCCCTTTTGTTTCTGCTCACTGCTTTCTTATGAATTCTGTTCTCCCACTTTAGCTGAATGCATTAATTTGTTTGCTACAGTTTAGGCATATATTTGTATTATTTTATATATTTATTAATCTGTGTGATCATATATATGTATGTAAGTTATATAGATATATAAAAGAAGATATGTGTGTATGTGTGTGTGTGTGTGTATCTTATCACAGCCGTATTTTCTAAAGATGAATAAAGGCTGTATATTCTTCAAAGACAAATGAAATTAGATTCAAATAAATTTAAGCTCAATATTTAGCCAAAATTTATTGAATTATCTCAAGATGGAATATATAATGGAACACTCCAAAATCATGATGAAAAGCAAATATGCATGTCTTTTATAAATTACAACTGACAATATTTACTTCTTTAAACTTTTAAATTCAAATACTGCATATGTTCATATAGAAGGAAAAACATATTATTGTTGCTTTATACATATTTGTTATTTTTCTTCGAGCTCTGAAAAAAAAATCTTTATCTTTCTAGAATCCCAAAGCTTAAGATTCCTTACCCCTTTTCATTGCATCATCAAAGATAAACTAGTTAATGAATCTTATTACATTGTTCTAACAGATCCTGAAGTATATACAGAATTCAAGTATTAATACTTAATTTATATTTTGTATTTAATGTGCTTATTTTACCATATTTTATTATAGTTAACAACATCAGAAACTAAATGTGTCCAATCTCCACCTGACATACTAGGTTTGGTTACTTAGAATGCAAAGAAAAGGAGAACCATGGAAATTTGGTGGATGGACAACCCCTATAAAAAGATCATTATACATATAATTTGGTGAACTAAAATACCCCACAATACAAATGTTCTTTGGTCCTTCAGTAGTGACAAGGTTTTTATACAAAAGGTATTACAACAATGCTAGAAAACACTATAATAAAAACATAAAGTTAATAAAAGAGAGAGAAAAGTGGACATATCTTATTGGGTTAGCCAAAAAGTTCATTTGTTTTTTTTTTCTCTATAAGACAGCCCTAGTGGTACTTAGTTGTCTTCAACTTCATTCAATACAACTTTGTTAAGTTTGTATTGTGACAGCTGTCATAGCAGCATTACATTAAAAAAAATCAAAATTGTTAAATTTTTGTGTAACTATTTTAATATTGGAGGTGGATGAAAATACACAGTTTGGGTATATCAAACTTTATTATTTCAACAAAGGGAAAAAAGCAACTGAAATTTTTAAAAAATGCAGTGTATGGCGAAGGATCTGTGACTGATGAAATGTGTCAAAGGTGGTTGGAGAAGTTTTTTGCTAGAGATTTATCCCTGAATGATGCCCCATGGTCACGCAGACCAGTTGAAGCTGATAGCAATCAAATTGAGACATTCATTGAGAACAATCAATGTTATAGCATATGGGAGATTACTACCATTTTCAAAATATCCAAATCAATAAGCTATTGGTGAAAATGAAAAATGTGCCTTTTGTTTAATAGATATTTTGGCCAACCCAATCATTTTCTTCAACAGAAAATCTGCATAAGAATTTTATTTTTAATTTATTGGGATGGCATTGGTTTGCAGAACCATATCAAATTCAAGTGTGCAATTCAATAAAAGATCTACGTACTGCATTATGTACCCATTGCCCTAAGCAAAGTCTTTCTGGTCTCATGGTCTCATTTTCTGCCTTTTGACCACCATCACCTACTCTTTACACCCCTTTCTGTCTGGCTATCACATTATTATCTGTGTCATATATATATATATATATATATGAAGTTGTATAATATTTATCTTTCTATGATTGACTTATGTTATTTAGCATAATAATCTCCAGATTCATCCATGCTGTAGCAAAAGGTAAAACTTTATTTTTTATGGCCAAGTAGTATTCAATTGTGTAAATGTGCCACAGCTCTTTTGATCCAATCATCTACTAAGGGCCATCTGAGTTGTTCTCAGATTTTTACTATTGTAAATAATACTACAATAAACATGGAGATTCGTATGTTCTTTTTAATTAGTGTTTCTGGTTTCTTAGGATATATTCCCAGAAGTGAGATTGCTGGGTCAATATTATTAATCATCAGAGAAGTGCTAAAAAAAAAAAAAAAAAACATTTCTTAGTTAAAAAAGAGTCTCTTAAAATTTAGATTTGGGGAAGGTTGTCAAAGAAAACCTAACCAAAAGAACATAACATAATCTATTTTTACATCTTGGTAAAATAAAAACACATTTTATAGTAATAACTCTGAAAGATATTACTCGCCCTGGCTGGTGGCACAGTGGTTAGGGTGCCGGCCTGCGGGCCCAGGGGTCGAGGGTTCGATTCCCCAGCCAGGGCACATGGCCAGGTTGCGGACCTGATCTCCAGTCAGGTCTGTGGCTGGAGGCAGGTGGGACCTGGCCGTGCATTGGTGTCTCTTTCCCTCTCTGCCTCTCTCCCTTCTTCTGTCTCTGGAAATGATGAAACCTTTAAAGAAAAAAAAAAAAGATATTACTCAACTCAAAACCAGTTTTAATATTAAACATTTTATTCAGAACACAGGTCCTGTTAATTTATATAAGGATTTAATCTCTTTTTAAATATTTTATTGTATTTTTATTATCATTTAACCCCCTTATATTCCTTTCCCCCTGCAATCATCACACTGTTATCCATGACCATGAGTCCTTTTCATTTTTGCTTGATTTCCCACCTCCTAACCTCCCCCCCCCACCAATCACTGTCATCTTGCTCTATATGAGTCTGTCTATATTTTACTTGTTAGTTCAGTTTGTTCATTAGGTTTCACATGAAATCATATGGTATTTGTCTTTCTCTGACTGGCTTATTTCAGTTAGCATAATATTCTCTAGGTCCATCCATGCTATCACAAAGGGTAAAATTTTCTTCTTTTTCAATATTTCAATATTTCAATAAAATGTTACACCTTAGTTATGCCATTCAGAGGCAGAAAATATATCGCATATAATACACATGTTGAACACATATTACATTAAGACAACACACATGAACACTAAACACATAAAGATCATAATCCAAACTAATTTTTGTAGACAATGCACAAGATTTTTTTCATTCACTTTCACCAACTCTTAAGATGACTGGAAAAGGTGAGGGAAGGTCCTAAATATCAAACAGAAAGAACTACCTGTTGAGACTCAAAGAAAGCTTTCAGGGCTGTGAACAGGTGGTGGAAATAAAGAAATTACAACTTCAACCTAAGGAATCAAGCAACAGGGTGGAGCCTGGGTGGGGCTCCGCTCACTGAGAAGTCAGAATGACAGAAGACAAATGCTGTAGAGGGCTAGGATTTGTAGTTCACACCAGCAAAAAATACTAAGAGAAAACATGTTTTGGATGTTTTTACCCCATGCCCTGAAGGTGGCTTTAACAATGACCAGGGCTGGCTAAATAAAATGGGAGGGAAGGAGTCCCTTCGGACATCAGGGGTGACCAAGTCTGGACTCACCCTGTATCCCATGTGTCACCTGGGATGGTCATGCGGGTGGGCGACTGTGTCCAGAGGGCAACCTTATCTTCCACTTCGGCACTGACAACCACAAAGTTTTTACCCTGCAGCTGACAGGTAGGTCTCCCCCACAATGAGGAGGGCAAGAGAATGTGTAATAAAAACAACTCTAGGTCCTTAAAACTTTCACAAAGTTTTTACACATTCAAAAATAACCATCTTTTAATTCTTATACTTCAAAAATGCAATGTATCTCCATGCCTTAATGCCTTCTATTACTAAAACTATACAATTTCTTTCCAACTTAATCTTAACTTCTAACTCTTGGAAACATCAACCCAAAGATAAACAAAATATAAGCAACCAGCATTCCAGATTGACTTTTATGAACACGTTTCAGGACCTTTAGAAACTCAGGTTCCTTTGTTGGCAAACACACCCTCGCTTTCAAGAAACACACCTGCAACAAAGCATAAGACACTCATCCACAGCTCCAAATCTACTCTATAACCTCTTAGTGATAAAAAGCCAAAAGCAGGTGAACTTAAGACTTGTCTAGCAACCAATGTTTTAGTATTGTAAGTTATTTCAAATATCTAGATATTCAATATTTTTTATCAGAATTTACTAATTTGGAAAGGAATGGCTGGAATAAGTTACCTTGATTTGCTCAGATATAGCAAAGTTATTTTTTTCCCCTTTTGATGAAATTTACCTCCAAAAGTTTGTATTTTAAAAGATGGCCCAGAAAGGAATTCTTGGAGAAGACCAGGTATTTGCATTCCAAAAAATGCAGGGAAAGAAAAGCAACCTTCTGCCAGAAGGACTTTGATTTCATAAAGCCAGTTACCTATAAGTTTTTAAAGACAAATAAAGTTGGTTTTGGAAAGGTAATGGTAGGCTTTGAAGTTCTGGAGCCACATCTCTGGTCCTGTAAAGACTTCATTTATACAACAGACAGTTGTTTTTAAATTTCAAGAGTTGGGTTGCCATGCAAATGTTCCTAAGGGACTGACAAATCCATTCACTTAGTTTTTAAATGTTTTTTTTCCAAACCTGGGTATATAATTTAAAATATGTGTCACCCTTCTGGAAAATGATATTGGGCATCATGGCTTAAGAAAGTCCGATTCTACCAGGTGAATCAGGGCACATTTGACTGATAAAAATATATGTTGTTTCATAACATTTCCTAGTTGGAAGGGAACAGGTTCTGATTTAAAAGTAGATACTGGAGAATAATGTCTACCCTTTGTATATATAGAAGCTTAGTCTGAAGGAAGTGACAGTTGCCAAAGGAAAAGGGGGAATTAGCTGAGTAAATTGAAGCGATTAAGAATTACAAACTAGTATTCACCAAATAGTCACAAGGATAAAAAGTGCAGCATAAAGAATATAGTCAATAATATTACAATAACTACGTATAGTGAAAGGTTAGTACTTAAAATTTTGTTATGATTGATTGGTGAAGTATGACCGTTTAACCACTATGCCGTATACCTGAAAGGAATATAAAATAATATCAAATGTAAACTGTAATTAAAAAAAAAAAAAACAACAACTAAATTATGTATCAGAGCCTTAGTAATTTTCCCTTCCATGATAATTTCAACTCTTCCCGAACAGTTAGTAAGGACAAGGGGGAGCAGCTCCATGCCTGCCTCTGCTTCTTCTCTCGTAAGTCCCACTTCAGCCTTCAATAGTCTTTCCTAGATGACCTGACTTTCTACAATGCAAACAGGCTCTTCCACAAGAACCTTATTTAGTAATTCTGTTGTTTTGCTCTCAGAAACTAGTAGTTATAATAATTATAATAGATCAGAGTAGCCAGGGCTAAATTCCCTAACAGTAAATTAAATTTGTTTTGAAACCCATCAGGACCCAGGAGAAATTCATGAAAGTCTTAAGATAGTTTCCTTAATTTTGCTTTAGTCCAAGTATTAGTGTAGGTAGCCAGCCAGTCACTAATAAAGGGAGGCAGAAAGCAGAATAAGACATTAAGCTCAGCAAGCTGGGAAGCTGATCCAGACGCCAGGTTTACATCATCATCAAGCCACAGCACTTCATCAAACCTGATTTACTAGGGAACCATAGCACTTACAGGCTTATTCCCACTCTCCAGGAAGCTACCTAGTCCTTTGCCCTTGGGATTTACTCCTCCAGGCAGACAGGAAGGTCTTCCCTTGTGCTTAATGGTGGCTAGGCACAAGGACCATTAGAAAAAGAGAAGGTGGAAGTGAAACACCTCTCTGGGTACATGTACAAGAGAAACCAGCAGAAACCAGAAAATGTAGCAGAACTTCTCAGGTATGTGCCACAAAAGTCAAAATGGTGAAAGGAAGGGGCAAAGCCCAGACTGGAAACTGGAAAAAGGACCAGACTGGATCAGGGGCACAGAACCCGTCAGGTCCAGGGAACAGACTGGCCAGGTGGAAGGCCCAACCCAAGCCTGGGAAGAACCAAGACCACAGAGCATCGAGCCAGACTCTGCCCAACTCCTCAAACTGGTATTCCTGGTTTTATATTCTAGCAGTGATCTGCGGTCCTATTAAGAGTTTCTAGTTTGCAATCAAGATAAGCTTCCAATTCTTTCAGTTTAACTTAGACCATGCTTTTCTAAATGTGCATGCTAAATGGAGTTAGGAGTCAAGCAAGCTTATTTTGGCTATGTTAAGTTAATAAATTCTAGTTAAATTTTCTCATCTCTTCAAGTACTTGCATGTAAAGCTTTTCTATTAACTGTACGTCCACAGAAGCATTAATGAGAGCTAGGTCCTAGATTCTCCAGCCCTAAGTACAGTACCTCCCCATGCAGATCCCAATTTTAGTTTGAGATCTGCAAAGCCCAAACAAACCTTCAGGGAACTGAGTACTGGGTTGAGGTGTGCTGCCTATGGGATGAGCTCCAGGCATCTCAAACCCTTCCACATGTCATGGCCTTCCCTACCCCCTCTACAAGGATTCTCAGGTGCCTAAGAATATCTGAGATTCAAAAGGGAGGAAGTTAGTGCCCCTCATTTTCAAGGTTGAATGAGTTAAGACTTTTATTTATCCAGCAAAAGGTTTTGTTCAGACCCCCAGAAAGCAACTTCAATTAAAAGTCAAAGTTAAATACCAGCCATTCATTTTTCTCTTCTAGTCCTGACTTAGCCTGGCTTCTTCTCAAACCTTAAGCTCTAGCTCTACCTCAAGAGTTTTAAGAAAGACAAATCAAAAAATCTCAGTTTATTAATTTATAGCGACAGAGGGGTCTGGAATTACAAGAGAACTCATCGAAGCTCACCCAATGCAAATTGAGGAGCTGGTTGGGCATAACAGAGCTCTGCTGGTTGGTACCTAGCATAGCCCTAGACTGACAGGTGGTCTTGGGCAGGCTCATCCTTGGAATCCTGCCATTCTATAACATGGTAAGAAAAGTCCAAATCATTGCTAATGAGTCAGCTGGGCTGCAGACACTCAGAAAGAAAGTTCTGTCTGGGTTGCCACGTGTTTCTGATGTTCCTGGACAGGGGACCTGGTGCTGAGTGGGTCTGCCTAAGGCCAGGCCAGACAGTAATGAGTGGGTTCTTAACTTAGTGTAGGAAAGATTTCACAACATTAATCCAGGTGACTATGAGGATACATTTATTAAAGCTAGAGACAGTGAAACAAGGAAGGGCTTAATATAGAAGAAGCAACAAGAGAGCCTAAGCTGGGTTGCCTTAGCTCACTAGGAAGTCAGAGAAAAGGGGACCTTGGGAACAGGTTCATGGGGTCAGCCTGGGACAAGCTGCCTCTGTCCATGGCTCCCCTGAATGCAAGTCTCAGGGTCCCTTAGGGCAGCGGTCCCCAACCTCTTTGGCACTGGGATCATTTTGTGGAAGACAATTTTTCCACAGACCAGTGGGTGTGGACAGGAGGTGGAGCTTAGGTGGTAATTCAAGCAAAGCTTCACTCACTTCCCTGCAGCTCACCTCCTGCTATATGGTCCAGCTACTAACAGGCCACAGACTGGTACCGGTCTGTGACCCAGGGGTTGGGAAACCCTGCCTTAGAGTTGGGAGATGCATGCCTGCGAGGGAAGAAGTAAGGGAAGAAGAAGTGAGAGAGAATGGTGCAGACTGTTCCCCAGAGGGAGTATCCACACGCTGTTGTCTCTTTTTATCACTGTTTGTGTACATGGGAATCTTAGGGGAGGTCTTAAGGGAGGGTTTCAGCAGAATATTGATCAGTTTTGTAGGCATGTTCTTTTAGGGTCGTGGTCTCTACTGACTGGTCAGAGCCAGAGTGGGGTTATTAGGCGTTGTAACTAGTCCTGGCATCACTCACATGGCTTTGCAGCTTTTCCAGGCCTGAGGCTGAAATACAACTGAGGCCTTGGTGCTATCTCTAGGAAGATAACCTATATTTGGCTGTAAATTGCTGGGCCAGTTTGTTCAGTTACCTGTCTCAGTTTCCTTTCTCCACTTGCCCAGGTATTTTCCTAGCTTCCTACTATCACTTGCTCATATATATTCAACCACCTAAGTTAAATTTCACATTGACCATTTTTCCTTACATGCCATTGAACTGGTAAAGAAAAAATTACATTAAAATAATATAAATCAGCCCTGGCTGGTGGCTCAGAAGATAAGTGCCAGCCTGTGAACCCAAAGGTTGGTAGTTTGATTCCCAGTCAGTGTACATAACCAGGTTGCAAGCCAGGTCTCCAGCCAAATCCGTGGCTGGAGGCAGGTGAAAGGCAACCATACATTGATGTTTCTCTCCCTCTCTGCCTCCCTCCCTGACCTTCTCTCTAAAAATAATAAATAAAATATTAAAAAAAAGAACACACTCCAAAATTGTATTATTGGTAGAAAAATGAACTAGAGTTTTGGTGAATTTTCAAATTACTTTTTTGTTCTTAGAAAAAAGTCATTTTCTAACTGAGCAAACCTGGGCCCATCCCTGTGTTATCTTGATACACAATCCAACAATGAGTGTTGAAGGAAACAAGTTTTTATTTATAGGATTCCAATGTGGGGATGGGGTGGGGCTCTGGGAGCACTTTTGCTCAGAGCCCTGTTCTCCCCTGAGACCCAGCACTCCCCTTGCTCCCCACCAGGCTACAAGCCAAAACCAAATCCAGAAGTTCCCCATATCCTTATCTGTCTTTAAACCAGCTAGGTAAGCAGTTTTTCATGCCCTGTGGAAGGTACACTCATGTGTTTTAGAATTGTCATCCTTTCCTAGAAGCTCCCTCCTTCAGGATCTGGGGTATATTGTCCTCAGTGTCCATACAGTAGTTCAAGAAAACGTGTGCCATGTTGCAGCAGATCATGGTGGAGTCCTACAAAGCACATGACCCAAGAGTGGCTTCTCTGTAAGTTCTTAAGGGAAGCAAAAATCTACATTCCTGATCGCAGTTCAGCATTCCAGGAATCCCCCGTGCATCGTGCTTGGGTCAGCAGGCTCTGGCACAGCTCCATTAGCTCTGTCCTCACACCCTCCCTCCACCCGCACGGCTGCCTCCCTCACCGCAGACCACACCAGGTTCCCGCCTGCTTCACTACAGCAGCCGCATGCAGAACCCTGACTACAACTGCAGAGCGGCTTCCTGCTTCCTCTCTCAGACTCAGTGACAAGTCCCCTACTCCACAGCTCCTTCCTCAGCTCTCTTCTCCCTCTCTGCCCATCTTTATTTTAAATGCTGGCCCAGGACTTCTTCCATGACCTCATATAATGAGGCTGGCTCCTCCTATAATATGCTACTCTGACAGTCCCCCTCCCCTGTTCCTGTATCTTTTACTTTCTTGCAGCTACCACCCTTAGTGGGGCGAGGGTTCTCAGGGACGCACAGGCATCCACCTCCCTGCCTCACAGGTGCTGTAAGCTCCCTTGGCTACATCAAGAGTCCCTGAGTGCTCTTAGAGTCATGGAATCCTTTCGCCCTGGACAACAGTCCACTTCCTTTCAGGAAGGACACAGCTACCAACTTGCCATTGTTATGAAAAGTATGTTAACTGCTGTATCATTCACTCCTCCTTCCCCCAACCAAGAGCTGTGGGGAATTTCCCCTACAGTCTGGAGAGTCCACTTTGCACCCCATGTCCATTTTAACAAGGATGTCTGCTTTGTCTACTTTTCAGAGTTGTTATGATACAGAATTAATGCGTGTGAGAGCACATTAAATGGTTGCAAAGTGTTATGAACAATTATTATATGTAGTTGTCATCTATTAAGTGCTTCTAGGTCATTGAAAATTATTGGTTTAAGTCCCTTATGACTTATTATCTTAATGAGGAGAAATTCCTGCCTGTTTAAGTGATGACAGAAATCGGTTCTATGCCTGAAACCCTCCCAATTTTTAAATGTTAGAAACTAACTCAAATTAAAACAAGGCAAGCAGGAATAACAAAATAATTTTTGTGGAATTTATTTTGTAGTTTCCTGATTCATAATATCTATGCCAACTTTTCATGGTATAGTCCTTATATTTTTCTCTATAAAATATTATCTCATTATCATTTGGCACTTTAACATTATGTATTTCATCCCATTAAAGGCAACCTTGAAACACATTTTCAAGAGAACACAATTCAGTAGCAATTCCAAGTTATTATCGTCAAAGGAAACTTTTATTTCTGGTTTCGTTAAGTACTAGCTTTTAGGTTCTGTACATAACTCATATTGCTTTAGGGACTGTCTCTTCACTTTTTTTCCCTCTGTAGCCTGATTACTGTGTATAGATATGGCTGAAATTTTGCATGTTTACGGAGTAAATGCTTTGCTGGATAAAGCTTTAATTAAGCATAAGGTCTAGAGAAGGGTACTTGGAATGACTCTTGTGGAGTTACATTTGTTTTCATAAGCTTCAGTAAGGAAGCCTAAGGCTGTCTGGCAATTATGTAGAACAAATGCCTGTACACAATGGGAACTTCTTGATAAATAAAGAATGGCACAGGACCACTTCTCTATAAACTCCCTAGTGCAATGTGACCTCTCCTACTAATAGAAATAATAATCCATGCTCAGTTTGAAACGATTCTGTGAAGGAAAAAAAATGAGATAACCCATTTGAAACATATTGGATTCTATGGGTATAAAACTGTGATGTAACTCCAAAGTGTTAGTATCAAAAAATAGAATAACAATAAGGACATTTTCTACCCTGTGTTCTAGCTCTAAGATAGCAATTGTAACTTTTGACTTAGTTTTCAAACTCTGTGTCACACACCCTTTTGTTGATGAGTCATCATGAAAACATGAGCCTACTGGAGCTGGAAGAGGAGCAAAATAAGACTAAAGAAATATAGTCTCTTGAATCCATGGTCATCTCTGTTAAATTTCTAATTTCCACCATGGAAGATCTTTGCAGATTTTACCATTATGTCCCTTTGAAGCCCTTTAAGAGAATCTCATAAAGATTCTCGCTGGTGTTGAAGTTTTAAAAATTTGGTCAGCATCACAACATAACTATGCTTTGAAGTGTTAAATACTTTAATCAGTTTGGCAAAGTTCAGTTTTAATGTACATTGATAATCCAAAACTGGAAAACTATCTGCAGACCCCCACTTCCAAGAGAAAGCTTAAATTATTTGAAAGATGACAATTTTTGACTATGGCACATTTTTAAAATTAATTATCTGTTTAACCTTTGGCAAACATGCAATATGAGTCTATAATAGCAAAAACATTTTTTTTTTCAAGAATAAAGAAAACTAAATATCTAGTCACAACAGAGTGCTTAAAGGAAATGCTATTTGTCAGCCACTTATGAATTATAAAAGTAATATTTTAGACATGCTTTTGTTCTGACTTTTTCATTAAATTTACCAATGTCAAATAATTAGCTTCCAGTTGATGAAGACATTAAAAAAGACAGTAAAGAAATCTGGTTATAATCCTTGTGTATGCCTGTGTATATCTGTATTTATACTTGAGAACACATGGCCATCAGATTGTAATTCCATTTGGGGAAAAAGACATCAGGTGCCATAATGATAACTACTAAACATTCAGAGTCAGATGTACAAGATATTAATAAATTAATGTTACTCTTTCTATTCTCTACATTAAATCCCAGAATTTTCACCAAGTAAAAATTTCTTTCAAGGTTTGGACCATTTAAAGTTCTATTTTTGTCAGTGTGTCAGCTCCGTTTATAACTCAAATCTATATTTTAACACTTAACAACCAAGGGAGCATGAAACCCAGAATAGATTCTGTAATGTACTTATAGGTCACACTAGAATATCATCAGTACTGCAATTCTTGGTTTACATTCACTATTTTTTTCTGAAGTATTTGCCTTTATTATGCAATCAAAGAAAAGCAATTAAGTTTATAGAGATATTTGTCCATGTTAAGTGGTATATGGAAAAAATTGATATTTCCTATGGTATGTTTGTAGCATGCTAGTTCTATCATAAAGTACAATGAGAAAAAGAAAATAAGAATTAAAGAGAATTCACAATGTATATTACTACATTAAGGGTTCTTGAAAAGTCTTACACTAAATCAATCTGTTGCTCTCTCTTTACTGATTCACAAGTTACATGATAGTATGTGTGAATGTGTGTAGCGTAACATGAAATCAATGACATTTGCTAAAAGAAAAACTGAAGGCCAAGTAATTATTTAGGAGATAGAATAAATACATATAAAATAGTGTTTTCTAAACTTTTGAAATAGAAGTAAAAGCTAAGAAT
This sequence comes from Noctilio leporinus, assembly GCA_004026585.1. Classification (NCBI taxonomy): domain Eukaryota; kingdom Metazoa; phylum Chordata; class Mammalia; order Chiroptera; family Noctilionidae; genus Noctilio; species Noctilio leporinus. The sequence goes on along the minus strand of PVIW01006880.1, from coordinate 38,652 downwards.
AAAATTGTAAGGGGTTTTTGTAGAGGAAACAGATACTACTTTCTTGTACTCATGCATTTATTTATATAAAAATTTACAAATACAGGTTGGGCAAGAGTAGGTTGGCAATAATAAATAAATAAATAAATAATGCAAGAATAAACTGTGTTTTCTACTGTCAACCTACTTTTGCTCACCCCTGTGCCGTTCCTAAAGAAAAGGGTAAAGAAAGTAAGATTTTTTGTAAGAAATTTAAATACTGAGAAAAGTGATATGAGGATTATTAAAAATAAGATGACAGGCTCCAAATAGTGTCGTTTATGCTAAGCCATACCTCACCAAACAGAGAAGTATGTTTGCAGCTTTCCCAGAGACAGGGTCTTAAACCCGGTAATCAGGGATCTCCATCAGCACTAGTTAGGTGATCTGCTGAGGAAAAAAGGACCAAATGCCATTGGTCTGATCAAGGTAGCATAAAGTATATAAAACAAAGTAGACTTACTCATGTCAACTAAAATGTTGGTCAGTAAGACATGGCACTTTGGTTCAAGAGGGAAACTACCTAAGTCACTCGAGACACATTTGGCAAGGAAACACAGTAAGATTTCTGCACATATGATCAGAACAGCCATGTCTGCAGAGGGGGACCACCCATAGGGAGGCTCCTGGGAAAATTCCACACTTGCCAGCTGGGGCATCAAGCAGGACAGCCCTGTCTACCCATAGGCTCCTGGGCAAACTTCATACTTGGCATCTGGGGTGCCGAGACATTAATCAAAAAGACACAGAAGTGTGGAGTACACCACTTTCAAGGTATAACTGAGGCAGGTTCCTCACCACTGCTGACAGTAAGCTCTACACACCAGAGTGCTGCTCCATGCCACGCTGATCTCCCTGGGCATTGGCTGCAGGAGGCCCTGCCCTGATAGACTGAAGACTTTACCTGCCCTGCTGCCCCCTGGCTCTGGAGATCCTTCCTTGCTAGACTCTGATAACCCATCCACCATGCCGTCTCCCAGACCTGTAGACTGAGACTCTGGGACCCAGTTTTGGTTTTATTATCCCTCATTGATTGCTATGTGTGAGTATTAAAATTCTCTTGGATTGTTAGAGTGAGTAGGATATCAATGCATGTTAATGTTCTACTTTGAGTGAACCTGCATTCAGTAAAGCTGAGTGAATAACATAGTCTTATGTGTGACTCTTGTCTGTTCCTTGGTGCCAGGCTGTCCAGCAGGCAGCTAGCTGAACAGGCTGAGTTGCCTGGATGACTTATAGGAAAGACTATATCACAAACATATGCTCATGGCATCTGTCTGCTAGATCCCTCCTATCCCACAGGAAAAGTAACTTTGCAATTACCAACCTGCTTTTTTTGTCATTATAAATTCCCTGTTCCTGCTCTCCTCTGTCTATAGAGAGCTTTTATTTGACCTAGTCCTTTGGAGCTCCTTTCTTTCTGCAAGCTTGGATGCTGCTCTATTTGAATCAATTTTTGTTCAAATTTTTGAAATGTGCCTTTGTTTATCTTTTAACAAGCTGAACAAATGGTGTTCCAAGGTAACTCCATGTAGATAGAGTTTCTGAGAAGTAAAAGGGTAAAAGAAACAAGGTTAAAATTTTTAAATAGAGATATTGTTAAAATAACTGCAAAAGAACTTTAGACTATACTAAAATATATACAAGCATTATATATTTTGAGGGAGAGGAAAAGGAGCAGGGTAAAAACATGAGAAGGAAACAAAATACATTGAGATGAGAGATTGAGAGAAAATGGAAAGAGTAGGGAAGTGAAAGGTACAGGTGCTTGGAAGACACAGAGACAGGCAGAGATCTATAAAGAATGAGCTCTTTCTTTGGTTCTAAAATGCTGTGGGTACATGACTATGGTTACAGACTGTGAAACAGTGGAGCTCTGAATGTGGGAGAAAAAAGCTCCTATCAGATCCCTTTCAAATGGTAATTAGCCAGTCCAGCTTTGCCTGCAGCTCTTTACATTGTCTTTGTCCTTAATGCTTAGAGAACACCTCTGAATGAAGCAGGACAGGACATAAAGCTCAGTAACAGAAAAATATTTTTCGTATTTCTCAAGCAGCAGCCAAAGGATTCCAAAATCAATTACAGGATGCCAATCTCATTTGGAGAAAAACTGAGAATGAAAAATAAAATGGAAAAGGAAGAATACTGAAACATGGAAATAAAGGAAACCAGGATGAAAAAAGAATGAGCAATAGAAATGAGTTGGAAGAATGAGTTTTTTGAAGAAGGCCTACCCTTTTATCCATCATAATGTCTTACATTTCTCCCTAAGGCAAACCTTGGGATCCTCGCTGGCAAAGTTTGTTTTGAAATTCAGGTGGTATAATTTATTAGATGTAAACTCTTAGGCACATTTCCTAAATTCTTTATGTCTCCATGTTAGGGCTAGATACCCCATGTTGCCTGCCCCTGACCTGCCACCTGTGTCAGGCCTTGACAAACAGTCTGTGGCCAGTGGTCACTTTGTTCTTAGGAACTAGGGCCTATAGTCATTCAGGACCTGAGCCACCACCTGTGCCAAAACAAAGAAGGTATTTGTCCCTGGGCCATACACTGGATCATGAGGTTCTCTACTAACAGAGGCAACTAAGGCATAGCCTCCTGTACTGGCATTGCCCCATCCCCTTTCCCTTAATTATTTCCCAGAAACAAGGACCATAAATAAGTCTCCTGACAGCCATTCCTAATCAGAGGACATTGTTCTTTTGCAAACACCCATATCCTGAACTCTGGAGCCAACCAGGAGGCTGATCCAACCCTCTGAGGGTCTGTGCCATACACTTAAAAGTCCTTCTAGCCTTCCTTTTGGGTTGCAGTTTATTCGGACTCAGCCCACCTGCTTGAACATCCTTCAATAAAGGCTTTGAACTGTTCCACCCTACTCCTCCCTTCTTGAATGAACCTAACACTCTATTTTCTCAACTTTTATATAGGGAAACTGCTATCTACCAGTTATGCTGGTCTTTTTATATAAATCGATTTGCTCATCTTCATGCACCTGACTCTAAAATCTTATTCTTAAATTAACATTTTACCTATACCATCAAAATAGAGCTCACATTTCACCTTTCCAAAACACAAAAATATCAGGAATATTGTATGGCTGATGTGGTAAAGAGATACACTTTTTTAATAAAAAATTTTGAAAAGTATATGCAATTATGGCATACATGTGTAGGCTATGACATCACAGGGTCTAACTGAATAGAAAAGAATTGTAAAGTTTATTTTTTCCTATCTTTTTAATTTTCCTTCCTGTCAGAAATAAGTTAGAGAAAATCGTTAGATCAAGTGCTGGTCTCCTAGACATGAGATTCAATATTATATAAAGCCAAAATTCTCCCCCTTTTAGTAGATATAAACAGCACTACCAACTAAAGTCACAATTTTTCTTTTATATTCAACCAACCTAATTTCTGAGCAAATCCTCTATCCTATGTTCTCTTGAAAGTATTTTGATTCTGAACAATCTTCTATTTTTTCTGTGTATGTTTAAGCTGTATTTTTAAAATATTATATAAGTATGTATAGTTAAAGAACAAAAGTTTTGCATGGCATCTTGGACCAGATTTGGGGTTGTCAGAAATTCCACGTTGTAGGAGACATTGTTTCTGGTCCCTTTCATCTCTGGATCTGAGAGGTTTCAAAGCAGTACAGATTTGTCACCTTGATCAGACCTAGGCCACCAGAACAAACTGTCTCCTCCTGTGTGTTGTTTACAATTTCTTAATGGTTATCCGGATGACCTGTTTAAAGCTGCCATCAAGTTTTTATCTATTGATGAAGCAGAAAATTTCTCACTGATTCCTTGCCCGTTGATCCTATATGTCACCTCTACTTTGCTTCAGCAGTCATGACAATATACACAGGTTTACCTGCTTCCAATATGTTTAACATTTAATCCCTAACTCTGATGCTACTAGAATTCCCTAGAACAGTTTTTGTTCCTGTTATGTGCCAAGTTCCTCATCTGTGATAGTGTGAGAACACAACTCAGTACCTTGCATATGCCAGTCTTTCTGTCTCCTCAATAATCATATTTGTTTAAGAATATTTTAGAAGTAACCAAGGACCGGAAATAGTACAAGAATTAATGGTAAAAGAACATTTTCTCAGAGTTTGGAGTCCTTACAAAACTATGACTACAGGATTTTCATGGTAAAAGAACATTTTCTCAGAGTTTGGAGTCCTTACAAAACTATGACTACAGGATTTTCAAATAAATTTTTGCTATTAACAAAGCATTTCTTTCAGGATCTAGTTTTTCTTCATTGTTGTTGTTATAGTTGTTGCTGCTCTCTGTGTGTATATTTTCTTTTAATTGACCTAGAAGAACCTCATTAGAAATTAATAGATTGTTTAAAATATATCAAGAACTCAATACCATCTTGAAAAATTTCATATGAAAATATATATTAGGTTATCCTTTGCATTATCTAAAAACAACTTATAAGTGTTCAGTATTTTATCAAACTTAACATTTTAAGATGAATTAATGACATTTGACAAATCTGAAATAAGGATGATTTGTTATTATGTATAACTGTATTTCCCTGTCACCAGGTATTATATATATTTTTTTTCTCATTCCTTAGTCCATCTTTTTTAAATGCCATCTCAATATATTGTTCACTTTAAAATATTCACATTGGTTTACTTATATTTACAGAGACTACAGGTTTTTCCTGTAATGCTCTTGATGGCACATGTATTAAAATAGCCAGTTTGAAATGATACTAGTGATACAGGGCAATCAGACCAGATTGCAGGTCAAAGGAGGGTCCAGGGAGGGGAAAGGCCTCCACATGGCTGGAAGAGGCTGAAATCCCAGAGTGAGGGAGGGTCACTTCCTTACTGGAAGCTGCCCAGCGGTGTTGTGTTGCCCAGTAACTGAGTGAGCAGGGCCACTGAGGGCAGATTGCCGCCTGGACTGAGACACAGCAGGAGGAAGTTTGCACAGAGTCTGCCTAAGACTAGAGTTGTAGGCGAGGGAAAAGCCCTCCTATCCCCTTCCAGTTCCTGATTAAAGGGGAAACCAGAGGTCATGGAGGTAGAACATACCTAAAGTTTATCACGACACCAGGGAGTGGAGGTAGGGGGTTGTTGACCTGCCAGTCTATCCTATAAAGGGAGACAATTGGCGGGGTGCTGGACCCTTTCAGAGTGCATGAAAGCTTGGGCCAAGAAATTTAAAAGTAGGCACTCTTCCTTCCTCTAAGATCCACATATGACTGTGCAGGCCAGAGCACTCACTGGCTCTCAGGCAGCCTTCTGCACTGGCTTATAGATGGAGCCCCTGAATGACTGACTGCAGCCCTTGGCAAAGCCCTAGCTCTGGAGTGGGAGGCTATAGCAGCAAGGATCCTGTGGACTCCAAGCAGGAAGCCTGAAGCCAGAGAGCAGCTTCAGGCTACAGATGAGGACTGAGTAGAATTTCTGAACACTCTCTGGTTCTGGGGGCAGCTGGGTTTTGTTTGTGTGAGGCTGGCTTGGAGTCAGAGAGTGATCCCGTTCCAGCAAATTGTGCAACATCTCAATAAAGACCTTTTTCTTTCCCCTCCCAATCTTTGTCTTAGGCCTGTGTTTGAAGATGGGCAGCTGAACCCCACTTTTGTTCAGTAACACTAGTACCATAGACTAAAGTCAGCTTATATAATACTTGATAGGAACATTGTAAAAATCTTACAATATTATCTCAAAATAGTATGGTAAATTTTTCGCTACATTTTACTTACCTATTCTTGTCATTGCTTAAAATAGATTAAATTAAATATTAGATTCTTAGTAGGTCTTTTCCTTAACAGTTCTGAAATTTGAAATATTTGTTCCTAGTATGACCTAGTATGTTTTACTGCCAAAAAGTTGTATAGCAAAACAAAGATTTCCTTGCAATTGAAACTCAAATCGTTCCAAAATAGACCACTTCCTAACTTGACTCAGGACTAAAACTTTAAAACCATTATAGTATCTGTTCTTTATAATAACCACATAAATAAATGTTATTTTTTGTATAGGTGATAAAACTGAGGACTGAAGAAAATGATTTAGTTGTAGGTAATAGTAGTAGTAGTAGGTAATGAGGCACTAACAGTGGGGGAACATGAGAAAAATAGCTCTTGAAAAATACCAGTGGACAATCTCAGGTAGATTACATAGAGAAGATTTCACATTTTTATTAATGTATTAAACTTTTTATACATATCATTAGCAAAGAGGTGTCATACTCTTACTAATGACAACCTATTTTTACTCCACTTTCCAATCACTGGAAAGCTATCCTTAATAATATTTTTATTTAAAAAGCAATGATGACTAGAAATATTTCATATGACTAAACTTTTATAAAGAAAAAAAGATTCTGTGTCTTTCTCAGAAATTTTAAATGTTGGTCTTTTGTCAATATATAGAAAATAACATATCAAGGTGAAAAAAGCAAATACTTAACTTCCTTGCCTTATAATATTTTAATAATACCAACCAAGAAAAGAAATGAAATATCTTAACTTAGATATTTATATGTCATATATAAAATTCAGTTATTGATTATCTTTTCCTGTGTTTTTAATCTAAAATATGACTATATATATACTATATTATTCACAATATATTTAGAAATATATCATCAAAATTATTTGACTACAGTTATTGAGTTCCAAATCACTTTTAGAGAAGATACCATTAAAATTTTTAATTCAATATTCAGAGTGAGCCATGTTTATGAGCAAACAAGTTCCCCAAGTGATTCTAATACGATGGTTTAGTAACCACTTCTCTAGATAATTTAATTTTCCTAAATTATTCCTAAGTTGAATTTTATTTTAATTTTTATGGTTATAGATGTAGTTTAGTTTTTTAAAAAATTATGTGTGTTATCAAGAAATAAGCAAATTATTTACTTTGGCCAGATAGAGCATCATATAATTAAGGCATGGGTTAAAATTAGAGCCCTATTCCCAAACTATGTATTTTCCCCATTTTCTCACCACGAGCCTTATAAACATGGTGTTTATAACCAGTGAAAGCACACTAAGGAATGTGTTAACATCAGAGCAAATCTATGGTAACTCATGACTAGTAGCTCAAAGCATATGTTTGATCAAACTTTATTATCAGTATTTTCTGAATACTACTTTTAATATATATGTCCATATCTCACATGCATTATTATTTACTAAGTATCTTCTTTAAATTGGCTCACTTTTTAAACTCATATACTTAGGATGACTTATATCACTATTATAAAAATAGCATTGCTAAAATTAGAAGACAATTTTTAAAGGGATGCAATATCACAGAAATAATTCATTTAAATCTAACTAGCTACTTCTGTTTAACATTAGGCTTTAATTGAGGTCATTACTTTGTCCTTGTGAAAAAGGAAGATTTTTAGTAATGAAAAGTGTAAATATATACTAATAAAAAATTAAGCAACTTAAGCATACCCCAAATAATTCATATTATTTGGTCAGACTTTAGTTTTTAAAACATATTGAAATATCTGGATCTAGAATCTGCATCTAAGAAGTCAATAACATTACTTTCATTGTATAAAAAAAAAGGATTTAGGAAAAAGACATATTACTCATTGTTCACAAATCTGAACATTTAGAGTATCACTGATGGATTCAGGATTAAAATCCATTTTTTTCTAATGTTTACTTCCATTAATGCTTCAGACCACTTTGGAAAAATAATGTAATCTTCAGTTTCTAGCTGTATGGGTGAGTTAGATAGCCTGAAAAAACTTCATTTAAACAAAACACAGACATTTATATGACATTTAAATGTCAACTTGAACATTTGAAAACTTAAAACAAAAATCCTAAGGGGTAAAAAATAAAAAGGGAAAGAATCTGAAAGAGTAATAAAAAGCTAAAACTGATATAGCAACTATTCTCATGATCATACAGCAACTATCCTCAAGATTAAATGAAAAGAAGGCCCCAGACAACGCAAATGGTAAACTGAAACAGATTTGCGTGAAAGAAAACTCCACAATCTCCATAAACTGCTCTTTCACTGAAGGACACGCTATGAAAAATATTCCCTGTGGCAATTAAAAGTGACAAGATAATTTGTCTGTCTTCACGTTGATTAGAGGTAGAAGAGAAATGTCCCTCCTGAGAATACATAGCCAGAGGTGTTTTCACACAGTTTTGGGCCTGAACTTTTACTACTTGCAAGTCCCAGGAAACCCTCAAGCTAAATACTTAGTGTGATCCCAAGTACTTGGAAGTATCAAACATATATAATTTTCAGAAGGATGTACCTCAACCCAGTCTTACAGAAGTTTTATGAAGAATAACTGAATATGAGCTCATAATCTATAATTATCAGACACACTAAGAAATAAATTACCATGAATAAGAGAAGGCAGAAACAGCCATCAGCATAATTATATCTACAAGTATATATGATTTAAGAAAGAGTGAGTGAATCAAAAGAGTGTTTAAAATTGAATGGGATCTGAAAGCATGAGCAAGGAGCAAGAAACTTTTAAAAAGTAAGATATAAAAATCAAAATCAAACAAAACTCAAACAAAAAACACAGCTGTAATGTCTACAAAAGACATATAATGATGAAATTACTGGATCTCATAAAAATCATCTATAGGCATATTAAAGATAATTAGTAAAAAGATATTACTCTGAAGTTTAGGGAAACAAAAGGATAAAAAACATGAGATATTAAGATACAAAAATAAGAATATTTATACTTTTTTCAAAATTCCAGAAGGTGAATTGAATGCAAGAAAATCTTTGAAGAGTTAATGGCTCAACAGTACTTCCTGAAGACATGACTCCTTGGGATTCAGGGCTCTCAGGAAAATTCAAATAGGGGAAAAACAAATCAAAACAAAACAAAATAGGACAGGTAATGGTGAAGCTATAAAACTACAAAGAGAATATCTTAAAAGTTATGAAAAACAAAAGACAGATTACCTGTAAACAATCAGCATTTAGACTACAAGCAACTTCTTGACAACAATAGAAATTAATGAAACAATACCTTTCATTTGATTAAAATATAGCTGTAACTTCAGAATGTAAACCTACTTTATCTTATATTTAAGACTAGGATAACATATATATTTAGATAAAACTAAGAACTTATCATCAATAGAACTTCATTAAAGACACTATACTAGACATATTCCAAATAAAAACATATATTTTTTAAAATTCAGGGTGCAACCCAGAAGAATGTGCAAAAATATTTTAAAATATGTGGGTAAATCTATAGTAACACTGACTTTGTAAAAAATAATTATTGATGTATAGTGTTAAAAATGGAGAAAAAAATAAACTCAAATATCAAACAAAAAAACCACATAAGGTGGAAAGAAATGTTCAGGTTGAATAGTCCTATGTTGCCTGAGTTTTTGGGTGAGTAGCATAGAAATAATGATTAACTTTAAATTTAATATAGTTGTTGAAATTCTAAGAATAACCACTAAAAGAACAGAAAGAATATGAAATATCATCAGAAATGACTGGGGAGAAAGGGCACATGAGAAAAAGGAGCTCAACAAACATAGACCATAATAAAATTTACTGTTGCTAAGTTTTCAATGAAATTTTCTTTTTTCTTTTTTCTTTTTTATTGTTGTTATATTACATTCATCTCATTTTTCCTCCTCTCCTCTTCCCCACCCTTCTTATCTCAATGGAATTTTCTTATTATTCACACCTCTTTTTGGCTGTGTTGGAGAGACTACAACTGAATCCAGGTTAAGCTGTCTGCCACAATGAAAGCCGAACTCCTGAGACAGGTGCTGGTGGGAAGGAAAGAAGTTTATGCAAGTGCTGGCAACCTGAGATGAGGGGACTCTCGTCCCAAAACCCATTTTAATATCTCAATGAGGGCTGAGGTTTTTACAAAGAGACAGAGGGAAAACAGAACAAAGGGATCAGGAGAAGGGGCTGTGATTATGCAGGCAGTGTCCTTGGTCCTGATGTAAATTTTCACAGTCTGGTCCTAGAATTAGCCATCTGGCTGAATTCCTGAGATTAGGCTGTTCCTTAGGCTCATACAAGAATTAAAACTGCTTATTCTAGTAAGATATACTTAGAAATGAAACTTTTAACTTATAAACTCTAACTTCAAGAGGAAAATAATCAAGTTAGAGTAACAATTAATGTACATAGCTTTAGAGAAGTATAGTGCATTCATTCCCTGTTACAAGATCAGCATGTTGACTTGGCATGTTGAAAGAAATCATCTGTTCCTGCTTTCATGGGCTGCAGAGATGAGATCCATAACTTTGTTGTCCACTTCAATAGCCACTAAAGAACAAGGATTATTCCCACTGAACTTTTTGCTGGCTTTCAGAATTACACAGCAGATAATTTTGGTGGAACATTCTACTACTTTCAGAAAACACAGGAGAGAGTATTTAGCTACTTCTGATTTTCTTAGTGTAAAAAACAATTCAATTTATGAGAAGAAAATTGTTTTAGATTTCAACACTTGGTCCCTTGTTGTGTTTGTCATAGGCTGAATTTGCAAGTAACAAGCACATATATTCAATGCTTCTTAATTATTTTCACCAAACAGTACTGCCAGTGAATATCTCAAATCTTATTATCTCAAAGTTACTAATTAGTGACTTTGAGGTTTGTCCTTCAGACCAAGAAAGACATGGAGGAAAAGGAGTTATAAGAACCTGGATTCTTCCTAAAACTTAAGGACTAGTCTCAAATCAAATCTATTTCTAAATATAGTAACAATACTATTTTTCACTGAACTTGATAAGTTCATTTTCTCATCATCCCACCCTAAGAAAGTCTAAAAGTATTTCATGTTTCCTGAGTATGCAGTCTAGTTTGACAAACTATTTTCAAGAAGTAAGAGAGCCTGCTAATTTCATAAACTTCATTTTGACTAAAGTCTAGAAAGATCTTTTTTTTCTCTTCAAAATATCAGAACTGCATTGTTGTTGGATCATTTTTGATGATAAAGGGACAGAAACCAAAATCAGACTTTGTGAGTGTAAACGTGTATTTAAACAGAATCTATAAAGGAAGTGTTGACCTTTGCTGCCACTGAAAATAACCCCAACTGAATGATGCTCACTTATAAGCTGCTACATAAATATTTGGCATAGCAGGAGAAATAGACATCCCAAGGATTCATGGGGTTCTCCTTTCTGAATAAATCTTTCTTCTCAGCTATTAGCCTTTATTAACCACCTAACTACAGTGGGAGGGAATCAGTAAGTGCTGACAGAGCACCAAAAAAGGAACAAGCTAAAAATAAAGTTTCTTGAAATACACAGAAGCATGTGCTACCCAGAACTTGAGGCTAGATTTAATATTGAATGAATTAGGCTCTCATGAAAAAAAGACTTTTTATAAAAATATAAGTGATAGTTTCACATGCAGCTAATGAGAAAGGCCAAGGAGAAGGAAGGTTGTCCTTTGGCAGACAGCCACCATGACTGCAGTGAGAACCTTGTAGCAGCTAAAAGTGATGCACCAATAATTAATGCCACCAACTTTATTGGGCAGAATTGGTTATCATTACATTGGAGCATATGTGAGAAAAATAGAGGGGAAATAGAGTTACTTGGGTTTTATTTTTCTTCTTTCACAGTTAATTAAAATTTTAAAAATTTTAATATTTGATGCTTGACTTCAGTCTCAGTGGCTGCCTGAACACAAGGAGCCTGGCTCTGAGTTTCCTGCTATATGCAAAGAGAACATACTGATTCATTCACAATCAAAATAAATAAATTTTAATGTCCAATATTTTCTAAGTAAATATGTTAAGTATTTATTGCAGGTAAGTTCTGACAATGTGTCTATTGAATATTTTAAAGAGGATGAGTTTAGGGAGCGAATTAAAGATCTGGAGTGGGATTGATTTGTTTATAGGTTGGTATTCTTTTATTCAACTAAAGTGTCTTTTTTAAATATGTACAAACATATAAACTCATGCATTTTTTTATTCAGTGTGCTATAAAACCATTCATGTTATACTCAATTGTGCCAAATTTGGCCAGTGAACACTTCTGATGCTCCTGCATCTTTTCCAAACCATCATCTTTTTTGGAGTTATTATTTACTTTCTGTCTGGCATGTTCCAAACTTGTACTTTCCTTCTCCCACTCTTCTAAGAAGCCTTGATTTCTTAAAGTAATATAATATATATATATATATATATATATATATATATATATATATATATATTAAACCTAGGTACTAGATAGCTACTGGAATTCTAGTTTCTATCACTGAACGCTGTTAAGAAATGCATAGCTATACATACATATGTATTTTTAGATCAAGTGTTTATACTGATACCTCTAACACTAGTACTACTCTACCAGGTTCTTTCTCTCCTTTCCTATTCCATATCTCTGTCTCACTTCTCCCACAGTGAGAAGTCAGTTCCCAATACCAACAGTATCAGTATGTTTCTTCATTTGCTCAATTTTAAAATAAATGCAGATAATTTCAGAATTTACATATTTCTACCACTACAAATATCAAAACTACTATGTAATGTTTTCTATGTAGTTTTTGCTGTTGTTTTATCTTGTCTTTAGAATTCACCCCAGTAAGGGTTCCATGAGAGAGCTATGTCCAAAACAATATTAATTTCACTTATGATTAAGCAAAGTACTTCTTCTGTATGATTGTTATCAATATTACAATGTTATATTCCTTTGTTTTTTTCATGTGTATTCACTCATTCACACATTTTTTATCTATTTTTAAATATGTAAGCTTTTTACCTGGTTTGTAGTAAATTATTTACATAATTTCAGAACTAAAACATATAGCTAAGAGTCTCACTCCCAACACTTCCCTTCCCACCCAATTTTCACCATTCCTTCTGTGTAACCATTATTTTCATATCTTGTTGTTCCTTCTGTATTCTAAATAAATACCTATATATGCACATTTATTTCTGCAATTTTAGAATATTTAGTCCAATCAGATCATTTATGTTTAATAAGTCCTCAAGTGCCTTAACAAATGATAAGAATTCCAGCTAAAATGGGAGTGTAGGTAGGTATGCTTTACCTTTCTCCACAACTATAAGAAGGAATACAACTAACTCAAAACTAAAAATAACCAGAAACACCAGAAAAAATGAACTGCATGGAAGTTCAACAAACAAAGATAAAGAAGTAATATTCATCCAGACAGGTAGGGGTTGTGGAGCTAGGGTGGAGAGGATGTGGTATAGCAGTGGTGGTGGTGGCAGCAAGTCAGCGGCTGTGGTACAGTCACATGTTAAAAGAGTAAGGAGGGGTACCTGGGGAGTGATCCCAGACCCAGACTAGATCTCACAGCTCATGGTTCCAGTGCTGGTAAAAATAAAGCCTCATTGCTTCTGACTGTGAAAACCATGGGGGTTGGGGTGGAGGAAGAAACGGCTGGTCTCTCAGCAGAGCCTGTTTGCTTAGGGGTTCCCAGTCCTAGAATGTCCACAAAACCACCCACCCTCGGAACCACAATTAGGGCCATAGCTAGAGGAGCTCCAGTCCCATACAAGAAGTGGGAGAAGTGCCTGGAAAAGGAATGAGTGCTGAACAAGTGTCATGGTTTCCTCTCAGACCCCTCCCCCACATACAGCACCACAAGGTAGTGAAACAGGTGGTCCCACACTGATGAATATCTAAGGCTCTGCCCCTTACAACATAATAGGTGCACAGCTCTACCTAAGATACAAGGACAGACACAGGGGGCTGTGAAATTGAGGAGACAGAGAAGCCTGGCCCAAAAGAGGGAACAGATTGAGGTTACCATGGGAGAACTAAGCAACAAGGAGATAGCCAACCTAACAGATACAGAGTTCAAAACACTGGTGATAAAGACACTCATAGACTTGAAAGAGATGCTTGAGTATGGCAAAGACATAAAAGTGCAAGCTATGCTAAGTGAAACAAAGGAAAATTCACTCTACACTAATGATGAAGGGAAGGAAAATGGAGTTCAAATCAATGATTTGGAAGATAAGGAAGAAATAAATAGTCAACCAGTACAAAATGAAGAAATAAGAATTACAAAAAACAAGGAGAGGCTTAGGAGCCTCTGAGACAGCTTTAAAGGTACCAACATCTGAATCATAGGGGTGCTGGAAGGAGAGGAGAAAGAGCAAGAAATTCAAAACTTGTGTGAAAAATAATGAAGGAAAACTTCACTAATTTGTTGAAGGAAATAGATATATAAGTCCAGGAAACACAGAGAGTCCCAAACAAGCTAGACCCAAAGAGGACCACATTAAAACATATCATAATTAAAATGCCAAAGGTTAAAGATAGAGACTCTTAAAAGCAAAAAGACAAGGGAGTTACCTACAAAGGAATTCCTATAAGACTATCATCTGAGTTCTCAAAAGAAACTCTGCAGACAAGAAGGGATTGGTAAGAAGTATTCAAAATAATGAAAAGCAAGGACCTACAACTAAGATTACTCTATCCAGCAAAGCTATCATTTAGAATGGAAGGGCAGATAAAATGCTTTTGAGACAAGGTAAAGCTAAAGGAGTTTATCATTATTATATGAAATATTAAAGAGACACACTTAAGAAAAAGATAAAGACTCTCAGCATTAAAATGATAACAAATACAACTATCAACAACAGAATCTAAAAAACAAAAACAAAAACAAAAACACACTAAACACACTATGCAGAATAGGAACAGAACCATAGGTAAGGGCATCATTTAGAGGGTTATCTGCTGTGAGGGGAATCAGGGAGAAAAAGGAAAATGGTGCAGGGATCAAGAAGCATACTTGATATGTACAAAATAGACAGGGGGGTGTTAAGAATAGTATAGTAAATGGAGAAGCTATAGAACATACATGTGTGATCTATGAACATGAACTAAGGGGGGGATTAGTTTCGGGAGGGAAGGGGTTGCTGAGTGGAGGGGAGCAAAGGGGAAATATTGAAATAACTGTAACAGCATAATCAATAAAATATACTTTAAAATGCCTTAAAAGTGTCTTAATCTTAGACTGTGATATAATTTTATTTTTGTCATTTTGCCAATTTCTCAATTCCTTTCATTTATTTCTTCCTTTAGAAAGAAAAAAATGAGCATTTGAATTATAGTAAATAATTAAATAGTTTTAAGTTCTTAAATTAGTAAATTTTTCACTTTAAACCAAAATCAAAATTATAGATTTCTTTAAATTCATAATTTTATGGGCAGAGATTATATTCCAGCAATACCTCAACATCCATTATTTTCTGAGAAAAACTTACTAATTTCTGGATATGAAAGCTTTTATTTGTATAGGCCATCAATCGAAGATTATTATTTTGCTTGCCAGTAGTAGGAGTATCAAAAATGCAGTGGCATAGGAGCCTATGGGGAACTATTGCATAAATGCAGCACAATATACTGAGAAAAACTCTGGAATAAAAATCATGAGAGTGGAGACATAGTTGTGGTTCTGTTTTTGCATTGTATCTTAAGAGCTTGGGCAATAAGTCTCTGGTCTACAATATACACATTTGTGACTGATTTTGTTCCAAATTGGAAACTTCACAATTCTGTGATTTCTAGTCCTCCTCACTCAGCCTTGCTCCTCACAATTCTTTTCTCAATGTGGTCTAAACTTCCTCAACTACTTGTAAGTCCTGAATTTATAAGCCCAACTCACTTTATGCACCCCAACTAGTCCTTTTGACTCACACAAAGCCATAGAAATGTTTATATAATCATTACAAGTATCCCTATCCCACAGGTTGTATTTTTCATTCTAGCCTCTATCAACTATATACTGAGTTTTGCAGGGTCAATTTTTCTAGGTCAACTACCCAAAATTTGGCATTAGTAATTAAATGTTTGTGTATGTGTGCATCTGTACACAACAGCTTGTGCAAGGATAGTTTAAGGCAAAGGTAGGTATGTGGGAACCCCTTAAGACTCAGAAAGATACTATGATGAAGTTTTACTCTTGTTCAGGGCTAGGAAAGTGTGTGACCTGACCTACAAATCTGGAGGGGTTAAATATTGCCAACCAATCTAATATGCTTTCTTAAAATATAGTTGAGCTAGTAATCATTTTGCTCTCTAAGACAGCTTCTTTTAGTAGAGTTTTCTTTCTGTCTCAGGAAGCTTAGAGGTCATTCTGTACACTGAGTCAAAATTATTCTCCTTTTTATATTATTCTATACCAGGCTTAATTTTAGACAAATACCTAAAATGAGGCAGTTTTCTGAAGAACAGTGGTTGGGTGGATGCAATATACCAATTTGAAAAAGGCAGGTTTATATGATTTTTATCTAAAATGTAGAGATTTTGATTAAATGATCTATAACATTTTTAAATCCCAGGAAACTAATTACACTGCTATACATTTATCAGTTTTACTTTCTTAAAGTGAATTTATAAAACCAGTAACACAGCTAAATTTAACTCTGACAGTTTAACCAAGTGCCTTTCTTCATTACCCTTCACACATATTTTCAAAACAGAAGAACCAGAAACTGGGAAGAGTTCAGATTTAGTTTGTTTTATTTTTAAATATCTATTCTTGAATATCTTATATTCAAGATATATTCAAGAATATAAGTTCTGAAATTAATCATATGCCTGTTTGACATCTAAAAAGTGATGTTCTTTTTAGTACAAGATTTGTAGGAATTATACATCTGTAAGGATATTTTAACTTGATGTATATGCATGCCCAAAATTTTGGATATGCTATGTATATGTATGTATAACATATCTGTATATGTTTATATTGAGCAGTGAATGTATGAAAGAGATATTTAATCTATGAATATGGTTTCCTAGTAACAAGAATCACATAGGAAATCATGAAGGAGCTCTTTCTCCAACTTCATACACCTTCGGTGTATTATCAAAGCAAGGACTTTTCAGAAGCAGTTTCACTTTCTGTGCAGGACATCTAACAGTCAAAGTAATGTGCAATTATGTTATATAAGCAGAGAAGCCACCTGGAATGCTTAGGCAGCAGATTTCCTTAGGTCTGACTTAATTTAAAAAGACCTAGGGAAGGAGACTTCCATAAAAATCAGTACTGTCACCAAAATGCTGCATATTGTATAGGGCTTAACAGGATGAGTCTTATTTTCAGAGCTAAAAATTTTTAAATGGTTTATTTCAAAGTGGTGTTAAACCAATGGACCTTACAGATTAGAAAATTGTTTGGTTCCCACAGGGTAAACTAGACAAGTTCTAGGGTATATACTTGGCTATTTGCAAGTAGATTTCTTTTCAACTTGTTCTCAGGCCTGATATAAAACATTAAGGGCTAAAAAGACAATTTTAAAGCTAACATTATTTTTCAAATTGCACTTTCTGATTGTTTTCCTACAAAATTTTCTCTGCTCAAGTGAAAATAAATTGTATTAAGCTTGAATATGGTCAATTTAAAAAATATATAAACATGGGTGATAGAAAAAATGAATCCAAATGCATCTCTTAAACTATGCCAAGCATGAAATAAGGAAAAATTAGTATGTCAGATACCCAAATTCTAACTTGAATTATGCCAATATTGTGACCTTTATGTAGTAATTAATGTTTTCTAATTTTTTAAAATCAAGGCAACCAGTCTTAAACTTGAAGTTACTATCAAGTGTTCTGTGTTACTCTGTGTTATATCAAAGACAACACCAAGTATTCCACTTGTTTCAAGAAAGGCATTGAGATCAAAAGCAGAATTAGATGGGACACAACTAAGAAGATTGCTACTGACTGGTGAAAACAAAATTTAACCTATAGGCAGGTTCTTTATCCAAGACTATTGCCTGCTATATTTGTTTTACTTGGAAAGTCACTCTAACCCTTTTAATATTCTAATTTTGTAGTCTATAAAATGGAGATCCTGTCATGCTACCTCAAAAAGTGGTTAAGTGTATTAAACCAGGGGCCCTGGCTGGGTAGCTCAGTAGTTTGAGTATCATTCCAATACCCCAAGGTTACAGGTTTAATCCATAGTCAGAGCACATACAATAATCAACCAATAAACACAGAAATAAGTGTAAAAATAAACTCATGTTTCTCTCTCTCTCTCATCCTCCCTTCCTCTCCCTCTCTAAAAATCAATCAAAAAGAGAATATTAAACCAGATAAACATATGAGTATTTCATGCATGTGACATCTCCTCAGCAGTAATCATGTATGTTGGATAAATATATAGATCCTTTCTCAAGATATTTAGTACTACCTTACACAAGAAAATTAAACCATTACAGAGAAAAACATATGAGTGATGTAAAAGATATTGGAAAATATGTTAACAACATCAGTAAATACTTATAGATGACTTGAGCTTCCTGTCATCTTCCTAGTATGTTTTTGTAAATTTTAGTACACCGATTGCATACTAAAATGACATATCTAATTTCTGGGGTTCTTATTCATTTGTTGATCCAACATTCACATAATTAAGATGTAATTTACATGTAAATGAATTAAATTTTAGTAAAATATTTAAAGGTATCTTAGTTCACTTATAATTTGCAAATCTAGCAAAAGTAATGGAAGCTTCTAGCTTCTAGCAATGATAAAATAATATAATGGACTAACTGATCAGCTGCTAAAAATTATAAACTTTGAACAAAATATAAAATATAAATACTTAAAGTAGCAAAATATCCAAAACAAGCATAAACTGGAAAAGGTTTAACCCTGAAAGAATAGAAAATTCTGGTTAAGATCACCATTTATGTGATTTTTCCCTGACAGAACTCTCAAGTTCACATGATGGGCATTTTATAAAACTCAAAAAAAAGCTACTGTCTTATTGGTTTGAGTCAGATAATAGGATTCGTGGATCTAGGGTTGGTTGGATAGAATATGTGGGGAAGCATCCCAGAAAGAAGAAAACCACAGAGACTGCATATGAACCCCCTCAAATTATTGTCCTCTAAACTACTTACTCATAGAATAAGACATCAATGAACCTGCAGGGGAAAACAATTGGAAGGCTGAAAGTATTGTGCTAAGATATTAGTAACTACTCATTGCTGTAGAGAGATAGGATTGGACTGTGAATCTCAACATTTTGAGTAAATTGGAAAACATCTCAGGGTTTTCACTGAAACAACATAAAGATCACACATTAGCAGTAAAGGCCACATCTAAAGAGTAATGGGTTTGCCTTCACACTCAAAGAAACAAAACATTGACCATTCTAAGAATGCCTAAAAATAATCCTTTTAAAATTCAATTAAATAGATTGAAATTTAACTGTATGCTTATATAAAATAAAGCATTTTTAGAAGACATTAAAGGAATCCAGATTCTCTCTGATACTACTCAACTAAACCACTAAAAAACCCCAAAACCTTAAATATTAAAGAAAGATGAAACATAATTACCAAAAACAAACCAACATATGACCCAGATATTTGATTAGTGGTTAAGGCTTTCATATAAATTAAATGAATTATAGAAAAATAAAAATTAAATTAGTTAAGTGATGGGCAATTTTAGAAAAGCTATGAAACTAAAATAATGGAAAATGCAAAACTGAAAAGAAACAGTCTCTGAAGCAAAATAAAATATATTGTCTGTTTAACAACAGACAGAACAAAGAAGAAGAAAGTCTCAGTAAACATGAAAACAGTTCAACAGCAATTATCCAAACTAAAGTACAAAGAAAAAGCTGACCGAGAAAGACAAATAGAGCTTCAAGAGCCAATATGACAGTATCAAATAGTATAACATACATATAATTAGAGCCTCTGAAGGAGAAGAAAGAAAAGTGTACAAAATTTTTGAAAAAAAATATTAACTGAAAATTCTTTCAAATTTGATCAAAGAGAGAAACCTGAATACACAAAGCACTTGGTGAATGCAAAACAAAATAAATAAAGGGGAAACTGAACCTTCATATATCAGTCAAACTACTGAGAACCAGAGAAAAATTGTAAGAATAGCTAGAAGAAAAAGAAAAATTATATACGGTGGATATGCAATAAGAATATTCCTTCTCTTTAGAAATAGTATAAATCATAAGACAATGAAAAAACACTAAAAAATTGGAAATAAAATACCTATCTTCAGAAAACATAGCTTTTAAAATTTAAGGCAAAAAAATATAGTTTCAAGTAAACTAAAAAGCTATAGAACTTGTCATACCATATATATACTGAACATATTGCTAACTAAAGTTCTCAGGCTTAAGGCAAATGACTCCAAATGGAAATTCTTATACATAGGGAAAAAACCATAAACATTATAAATGGTAAATGTGTAGGTAAATAAAAAAGCATATTTTTATATTTTTCATAAATTATTTAAAAGCAAATTAATTATTTAATCACAAACAGAAATAATGTATGTGGTATTTATAATAAATGTAAAGTAAAACTTATGTCAAAATAACACAAGGGATAGGAGAGCTGTAAATTATACTGTAAAAAGCTTCGCTTAAATTATATATGCAGTGATTTAATTAAGCCATGCTATATTATGATTAGTAAATGATGCATATTGTAATTCTTAGAGCAATTTGGTGAAAGATTATCAAGAAAGAAATTTTTTTTGCATCAAATTGGGTCATGTTTTTTCATTTTTATTAGTATGCATAATAAATATGGGTTGTATACTAGGCATCAAAAATTATATATTGTAGATATTTTTGACTCCTTTATTAGTACTCTGAAGAATACTAATTTATTTAATAATTATTTTTAATAATTAAGCTGGGCACAAATTCCAAGCTCTGTCTTCTCCAATGTGGGTGTAAGCTAAAACCTGTGTGCAAGTTTGTTGTTGTTGTTAAAGATGGGTTGCTTGCCATCTATCCTATCCCTGTGTCATTCAGGGACCAGTCAGAGATCTGATCGGAGGTTACACCCATAAACTTGGACCTGGATTTACCATCATCTCACCTTAGCTGTTGTGATTGCCTATGCCTTTACTCTCTATTTATTTGAACCAGTAAGAATAGAGATGTTTTTTAACTGAAGGTCAGTTGCCCTCTGTGGTAACAAGTCCAAATTTCCTTCAGGAGAAAAGATGTGGAAAACAGAAAAGTCACCTTGTGCAGTCACTTTTTTCAAGAGTCAACACCCCCAGATCTGCCTGTTTATAACTCAATGCCTTCAAGTAGTTTTTGTTTTTGTTTTTAATGTAAGATCTATTGTTATCTTGAGGAGAATTGATTCAACAATAGAAGCTACTCAACAATTACCAGATAGGGGACCTGTAAGCTTGTTTTTAGACTTTGAGAGAGAAGGTCTGATTTGTTCCTGTCTTTTGCCTTAGGGAGAAGATGTTGATCCAGAGAGAGAGATTTTTATACTCCTAAGGGGTAGCCTTTCTAGGGTTGCAAGCCTGAGATGTCAGGATTTCAACTATCTTGCCTAAAGTGGGTAATGGGTAAAAACCTGTATTGTATTTGGCTTGTTTAGCCATGATTCTCTCCTATTCATCTGTCTCTCCTGTTTGGGACAGCAATTTATACAGTAAACTCAGTTCTCCAATTCTAAGAAGAGTTATTGATTTTCAGTTTTTTTTCTGTTCTTTTCTTGTTGTAAATGTGGAAGTGACAACTTCTAGCTCTTTTGTTTGTTTATTTGTTTGTTTAGAATGAAGAAAGAAAAATAATGGTCTGTAATTAGCCATATATAGCCCTGGGGTCTGGCTCTATTTTCTGACTTTGAAAGTCTTTAATGAGAAGCTAAGATAACCTAATATTGCTTCCTGATGGCCTGACTCAGTATAGGAAAATTTGGAGATGTTAGAGAATTTAGAGGAATGTATACTTAACAAATCCCTATAATACCTCTAAAACATTAATTATCTCAAGTGAACTTTTGACAAGTATTAAATTAGAGTCAATTCATAATTGAATTTAGTGACAAGTATCTGAAGTGTCAGTTTTTCACATAATTAATTAGAAATATTCATATGTTTAAATATTAGACATGCAGGTGGTAGAATAGGTACTCTATTAAAAAATATTAAAGTATAACTTATTTTTTACTACAAAAGCCTTTCTGTATGGACAGGGTGACAGTATATCAGAAATAGTATGTATGACCCAGCCAGTTCACAAGTTATTATTTATTATGACATGTGAGCACATATCCAATTCATATAATAGTCATAAAAATGCATATATATGTATATATATAATCATGATAACAACTTTAAAAAAACAGTCACACAAACTTTGATTCTACTTATTTTATGAAATATTTAGTTTCTCCAGAGAACCCCAAACAGCCAGAACGCCAATTGGAATTCCTTAAATTAATTGTATCTGCCCTGTATTCTGGTGGGCAAATCAGAAATATTTAATGTACCATATTGATGAACCTATTTTGGGCACTATCTATCCAAAAATTGAATTTAAAAAAAATGATAACTACATCATAATGCTGAGCACTTATAAATAGCATAGATAAAACTAAAAACAATTCTCACTTTTGTATAGCACACTTCAGTCATTTTTTACACATAACTTTTGTGACACCTTATCTCATTTAATCCCTACAACAACTTTTGATAACAGGTATTATTTTCCTGACATTAAAATGGAAAAGCAGCATCAGAGTGAAGTAATTATCATTTTAAAATTAGAATTCAAATACTTTCTTTGTAAGGTATGAAATATTAAAAGATGGTACATAATGTAAAAGTCCCATATCATACCGATCACTTTTCTGGTGAGATGAAAATAAACTATAGTCACGATTAAAGGAGAACATAGAGATTAAAACTTGCCTGACCTTGACACTAGAAATATAAGCACACCCATGAAGGTGGTGATTCCGAGGTCTGATTAAGATCACAGGAGAGGCGGGAGGAGCTGTAGGAGGGGCTTGCTGAGGTAATGTAAAGCAGTCTAAGACGGGATTGGTTGCGAAGCTGATGCCTCAGGAGCGCATGGAAGTAAAAAGAGGTCTGGCTGTTGGCTCCTGAGCTTTTCTGAGCTTCTCTGGCTCCTGAGCTGGCTCTCTGTCTCTGGCTCTGGCGCTGGTTCTCTCTTTTTCCTCAAGCATGCCTGGATGATGGTGCTGCAGCTGTCTGCATTTTCCGAGGGACAGTAACATGGGAAGAAACTATGGGTGCAGCCTATGCCCAGGCTGGCTTGGTGGAAAGGTGGCAGATTTATTCTTTGCTGTTTCAGAGAGGATAAACTCAGGCAGAAGTTTTGCATTCTTCCAGAATTGTGTTAGGTTTTGCTATTATGTTGTTTGGGTTTGTAAACTAGCCCTATAGAAAATTAACAAGGGAAAAGATAGGAGAACCCAGGTATTAAAGTTTAGCCTTGTATTTCCAGGATATTTCTTTTTTAATGTCATAGTATAATACAGACAAATCACCATAAGTGTTAATGAGCACAGTGAGCAGAAATTCTATGTTAAATGGAGGAAATACCAAAAATTAAACCAATATTTCTTGTTGATCTCTGAATCCACAATTTATATTTGATGAACACATTTTAATGTGAAGGATGAAGTTTCAAGGTAGTTCAATGAAATGAATCATGCATTAAACCTTAACAATTTAAGTATTTCTTAGGCCAAATTGTAAAACTTTACAATTTCAACTTTAGTTGAAAATCCATAGTTACCTGATACTTCTCTGTGTAATCAATAAATGAAATTTTCCAATACAATTTTAATGTCACAGATGAAATTTTACACTATTTAAATAAGCTGCATCATGTACTCAGTTGTAACTTGCTTTTTAGCTACAATTAAATAAGAACTTTAAATTTAGTGTCACCTTATTCTTCATAGCATAAGCAATAAATGCCTTCCAATATTCATTTTCAAAAATAAACTTTATTATGAGAGAGATTGTTTATAAGCTTTGAATTTAGATTGTCTTTTAAATTTAATTATTATATTTCATAACTGTCTTTGGGTACATAAATCAAATTAAGAAGAGATATGATCAAAATAATTTGCTGGTACTTAGAGAAGAAAAAAATGAAAACCTAGAGGAAGATGTGGTATCTATAGCAACAGACAGTATAAATTAGAAGAGTGCTTTTTCCACCAATATATCAAACAAAATTGTGTATATAGTAATGAAACACCAATGGCAACAACAAACATGCATCAGCATACACTCTGTGTAAGACACAATACTAAAGTTTCCCTGCCAGCCTACTTGAGGAAAGGAGACACATAGGTAGTGGTCCTGAGTGCAGAAATCATACTTAAGAGCAATGTGATAAAAGGTAAAAATGTTGTATGAAGATGTGTGTGAAAGAATTTGAAAGAAGATACTAACATTTATTGAATGCCAATCCTTAAATTCACAATGCTGACTCCTTAAATTTACAATTCATTGCTAATTAAGGAAGCTGAGGCACAGGTGGCTTAAGTGATAGTGTACTGGAGCATAGCATCTGGAGACAGAAGGTGTCTATCACACTCTCATTTTGTGATGCTAACTTTATCACCCAGCTAAAATGATGCTCACTTTCTCCACTTTACACTTTATATAATTCCTTTCACGACTAATAACCAATACTTGGTAAGACTGTTTAGGAGTACAGATATTGTACATCTCATCAAAATTGCTTTCTCTATTTGATACCCATTGATCATTCTTGCCTGAACTAATCTTTACTGTGATTATATGGTTCATATACTTAACTTTATATGGTTAGAAGTGTTGATTTTTATAACCAGTATTCTTTTCACCTTGGTCAATTAGCTGATCATTTCCCATTGAGACAGACAACAAAACAACATGGCAGATTCAGTAGTAGTATGGATAGATTGCAATGAAAGCTGTACAAAAGAAGTGAAAAAGTAAGTATATGAAGAATAAATAGAAAAGAATCAGGATGTAGTGAGCTCTGAGACATACTTATAATTTAAGTGAAATAGGAAGCCTAGGAGGTGTTAAATAAAAGTATATGCTATCAGAAATGATTAGAGGAGAATCAGATAGTTAGTAATCAGAACATGAAGGAGGCTCAAAAAGGAAAGTTTGTTCAACAAAATGAAAACAGTCTACAGGTCCAGGAAAATAACAAATGTTATTGGTAGCAATAAATGGAGTATTGGGCATTTAAAGTGAGCTTTTCTTCCCCTTTCAGGAGAGTGGAGTCAGATGTAAAACAGCAGAGGTTAAAATCAATAAAAAGAATGAAAGTGTTAGAATATTGACACTTTTTCAATGAAATAAAAAACATTGCTAATGAGAAGTAAGTGTTAAGAGACAAAGTAATTCATTAGTTTGTTTGTTTATTTGTTTATTTATTTATTTTAAGAGAGGAGAGAAGTACCATGTCTTAAAGTAGCGGCTCGGGACCAACAGCAGTACAGTGTTGGGCATGGATGCAAAGTCCTCAGGCATCAGTGGATAACAGGTTCAAAGAAACTAATCATGGATTACATGGATTACTATGTCTTGCCTTGCCACTATTTTTCAGAAAATGTGAAACTAGGCTAAGATGAATAGTTTCAAGAGTCTTTTCAATGAAGTCAAAGGTGAGCTTACCCACAAATAGTGTCTGTGTGGAATTGGTCAGCCTGGAACTTCCACGGAGCCCATAACTACTTTGCAGGCAGCAGGAGTGCTGCCGCTGAGCTGGTCTCTACACACTGAAATCTGCATGGTTATCTATCTTCCTCTGGGATTATTTTGTGATTCAGAACAACAACAAATATGAGACTGAAAGACCAAGGATTTAGAAAAAAATGTGGCAATGACAGGCACAAAATAGATGAACAGGAAGTTCAGACTAGTGAAGTTTCAGTTATCTCAGAGTGAGTAATTAGGGAAATTCAGATAACTTGAGATATAAGACCGTCTCTTACTGTTAATGTGATTATATATGCAGACGGTCTATTTTATATTTACAGCATTTATAGCTGTGTAGGCATGTATGGTTATATAATATGTAAAGATAGACTGTATGGCATATTCAGAGAGGAGGTTAATTTTTAAAATTAGCCAAGTCAGTAATTCTCATGGCCATCCTGCCTCCTCTTCACTTTCCTCCCTATGCTTCATTGATCTTTTATTAATCCTTTATTCAGAAGAATGGCAGGAAGAACACTGCTACCAATTGGAGGCTACAGGTTGACAAATTGTAGGTGATTTCTGCATAGAAGCTCTCCTGCATCACAACAGGAATAATGAAGCTGCCATGGTGAACAGACTAGTACTGGGAGTTAAACTTTCTTGATACTTCAAATAGTAATTGATAAGATAGATTTGGACTCACCATAGATTTGTTATACAGTAGTAAATGTTATTACCTCATTGGAAATAGTAACTATGAATTTCATTTATGAGTTAAAAGAAAAACATATCAGAATCTCTGTAGGAAAAAGGTTATTAAACATTTTATATATATACATATACATATATATATATGTATATGTATATATATATATAGGCATTGATATTTAAATAGGCCAAATTGTGAATTAACTATTAAAAGTAGTGGATAATTTATATGAAAAGACTTTTAATTTTTTTTCAAATCATAAAATAGTATTTATATTTGGTAACTGTATTTCAAAAGAAAATCCATAATTTTAAAAATCATTAATGTAAACAAATTCAAAGAACTCCTAGATATAAAGTACACTTATTAATTACAGGCAATGGTTAAATATTATAATTTAATAATTTGTTCTTGGATATAGTTGGGAAATGTAATGGAAAATTTAAAGCTTAAAAAGTAAAAATGTTACCTTTAACATGTGAGGGAATAAATTGGTCCTAGGGAGGTGACTATAGTCAGTGAAAACTTACTGATCCAAGCAGCATCCCTTCCTCCTGTTTCCCACGTCAAAGACAAGAATCAAGTTATATCAGAACATCACATACACAGATACATGTCACATTCTAACAATATAAAGCCAGTTGAAGAAGCAATGAAGAAAGAGTATTTGCATACCATCTAGTGGTAGCTTTCAAAAATAGCAAAGATTCTCCAAAAGTATTTTAGGTAGAAATAGTGTATTCTAAATTATTTTTGCCCCAAATAAAAATGACAAATCTCCATTATACATGTTTAGAAAATCAGGAGTGGTTTTGATCACTCAACATATCCCCAAATATACTACCATCACCTAAAAAATAATTATTTTCTACATATCGAATATGATATCAAATATTGTGATTGCAGTTGCTGCACCATTTTGTCATGCATTTACATTTGCTCTTGAGCTCCACCATCCTGTTCAAAGGGACTGTCCTTATACTGAGTTTATTTATTTGTTTAAAAATATTTTATTTATTATTTTTAGAGACAGGGGTAGGGAGAGAGGCAAAGAGAGAGACAGACATCAATATATGGTTGCCTTTCCCCTGCCTCCAGCTACAGACCTGGCTGGAGACCTGGCTTGCAACCTAGTTATGTGCCCGGCTGGGGAATTGAACCAGCGAGCTTTGGGTTCACAGACCAGCACCTTATCCACTGTGCTACCAGCCAGGGCCCTTATACTGAATTTAAAGTTTAAACAAAACTTTATTTTTTATAAAAGTAGCTAACAAATTACAAAAGATAAAACTTTTATGCTCTTTCCAAAGATTGGGATCATGCTGAAAATAAGAACCTTTATATAATGACTTCCTCTGTAGCACTTGAATGCAGACAGGGGCAAAATGACCACTTCCATATATATATTGTTATGGTAGCTGCTAACCATTTAAATCTAGAATAGAATAAGGGGTTTGGCTATTCATTTTTCTTAGGATAACTTGGGAAGAAGGCCCAGATGATAGACTGTAGCCGTCACTCACAGAGCCAGTGCACAGGGACTGGCCAAAAGAGGCAGAAGGCATGGCTTCCTGATGCCTGAGGAGACGGCTGAGGAGGAGGTGCCTGTGGCAACGTGGCTGTTGGGAACAGAGCCATTCGTGTTCCTCTGCCATGGAAAAGTCAAAGGCATGGGAGATTCCTGGCACATTTACTTGGAATGGATCATGCTAAGAAAGGAAAGCTAAATTTTATAATGAAAATAGGAGGCGGCACATGAGTGGAGTCCTCAGTAGGGGACTTACATAATTGAAAGAAAAATCTGCCTTTAGGCTGAATCTATGCTGCATAAAATATGCAGGGCAGAAGGTGTTTTTACTTTCTTCTGCTCTGAGCTGTAATTTGGGAGATGGAAAGAGCGTAATACTAAAATGGTGCTGCAACTTTGGGGTAAGTAAAATTTGTCTGTGAGCAATGGAAATTTAAACTCTACTCATTCTGGCTTTCTTCAAAATTGAAGGCATATGGCATTCCCTTCTTTTCCAAGGTGTTTTGACTCAACTCTTAATTTTTTGAGTTGGTAGTATATAGCTAAAACATTCTCTTTTAACAGCGCCAATTGAGGAACTTAGATTGCACAAACCAAAGGTCACTGGTCCCCCTTTGTTTACCTAGGCTTCTCCCAGAAAGGAGAGCTTGGTAATGGCATGGGTATCAGAGGCTTCATTGGAAGTAATACCAGAGAACTGGAGTGAAAGGTTGGAAATAGAGGACAAAAAGCAGGGAAAGTCATTATAAGTATGTGTGTTCTTGAGATGGTCACTACTGTGGGCAACTAGCCGTTAACCTTACTGAGATCCTTCAAGAAGCCAATGTAGCATCTTTCTCAGAATAGTTTATTTCTGGGACCAAAAAAGAGAGCATTTTTACCACCAATGGAATCTGACCCTTAACAATTTAGAGGAAAGGAAGACAAGAGAAATTTAGAGTAGGAAGACAAGGGAAGTCACTTATGCTGAAATGGAAGTGTGAAATGGAAACAGATCTGTATTCACTAAAGGTACTTACAGGAACAGTTTTTCCCAACCCTCCAAATTCTTTGTAAGGCTGCCTTTTATCTCTGCACATACTTGACCATTTATACTTCTAGATGACTTCTCTCCGTATTAGACAATTTAGGAGATAGTGGAGAAAATTAGATGACTTTAGAGTTCTGTATTATTTTATGTCCCTCTATGTTCTGAAAAATGGTAGTTTCATGAATGAAGACATTGAGACCCATTTTTACCATAATAAATCTTTATGGCATTGATTTACCTACTTAACCAGTGTTTGGTTTATTTAGGAAAAATAAAATCTACCCAGTAGATTTGAGGTTTGATAAGGAAAATATGAGATAAGTTTATAAAAGCACTCTTCAAAATACTATTTAAATACTATGAAGAAGTGTGTTTTATGACATTTCAGCTCTCTGGTATCTAATGTTCTCCTTGGTGTACATGCATTTTCTGCAAATTTCTAGAAAGGGACCCTTTGAAACTTTCTCCTAACAGATATCATTAAGCCAGGAAACAGACTTCAACTAAACTTCACAGACTTCAACCAGAATCTCCTTTCTCTTCAAGTAAGTTTAATGGATATTTACTATACAATAAAAATTAAAAAGAAAACTGTAGCCTGTCCTGATAGAGGCTGCTATTTTCCTCTAGAGCAAAGCATCTGGGGGCCTCTTGGGATGCTGCCTCAGCACTGAGGCTGGGTATGTGACAGATGGGAAAACACTGCTCAATGTCCATAGTGCTGAACCCTCCACATTCTAAATATGCATCTGGAAAACTTCCCAGATTGTACATCTGACTCCCTTATTTACACCTCCAAGTTGGGGTGAACCAGGGAGAGGTGAGAAACCTTAATGAACTACTTGGAGCCTTTGTGTGTGCTGTGGGAAATTTCCCAGCATACACCAACACCCTGGCAGCAAGGGGCTAGTGGTAAGCAAATATTTGAATATTGAGTTTCAGTGATGTCCATCACATTGCCATGGTGATCTTCCCTTCAAAGGGTAACCAGGAACCCTTTCCTTCTTTTTTACCTTCTATCAGTTTTTCAGAGATGCTTTCTAGGTTCCAAATTGGACATTCACTGAATTTATGCACTCCCTCAGATGCAAAATGCTGGCCCTTTATTATCACATTTTGGAGCTTCTTTCCTACACTATGGATGCTTCTCAGGTACAAACTATGCCTTCATGAAACCTTGTGATAAGACTACTAACACACTAAAATCTGCAGGACACTCCTGGCAAGGACATATGAATTCTAAGTTGGCAGTAGCAAAAGAAGAACAAAATTTGCAGAGAGCAAAAAGCTTACTGTTCAGTCTAGATTAATGGTATTTCTCAGGAGGCCGTAATGTGCAAATTATAATATGCTGCTTGTACTTAGAGAAGGTAATAATGATTAAGCTCAAGGTAACCTTTAATAAGGCATCTTCTAAATCATACCATAGTAGGTTATGCTTTCCTTGTCCATATCATAAATGCTTCTTTACTCTTCCAGGGGTTCTAACTTGGGGTCCATGGACCTCAGATAGATTATGGATAGAATTCAATCAATTTGTGAATGTGGATGGAAAAATTTTATCCTTAGTTTTGCTAAGTCCTAACTGAAATTTAGCGTATCTTTTGAAATAAAATGTAGACTTTACATTATTAGAGAACCTGTGACTTTAGCACCCATAGAAATCATGAATATTTTCATGACAGGTGACAGTTTTTACATGTCTCAAATAACATTTATGTTCTTCATATCTTTCAATTATGATTATTAAAGGCCCCATTAGATATTGTTATTTAATGCATTAATAAATAATACCTGTATTAGTGGATAACAATATATTTTAAATAAACTTATTTCCACGCATTTAGCTTTAGTTACACTTTATGTATTTTATTTTATGCAGTTAAATATATTATTCCATGAGCAATTTATCAGACACTAAGAACTTCTGTTAAACCTACATCATACTTTCTGCTCTGTGCAGCCTCAACAACTCGTCCAAGGTCGGCTCACACATCACTCTCTGACAAATAGTAGCTACTTCCTGCTTTTGTTCTAAAGATTAAATGAGTAAAACACTTAAAGCAATGCCGAGAATAGTAAGCACTCAACACAGGTTAGCAGCCATTAGTGTCATCTTTATTAGCAGCAGCAGCAGCAACTACTGCAACATCTTCATTACTGATGATGGGGAGAATGTGGTAGAGGTAGTAAAAGCTTTGCAAATCCAGAGTAGCACAGTCCCTGCCTGGCACATAATAAGCATTCAATTTAACCAAATTGTTGGTTTAAAAAAATGAAATAATAAATGGATTTTTTTTTTTTACCTTCAAACAATATATTGGACAAACCTACAACCCTAAACCTAAAAACACAAAACATGTCCATAAAATTAAGGATCAAATAATCAAGTAATTTATAAAGGCTCTACTGTGTGATCCTGGCCAGATGCTCAGTTGGTTGGAGGACTGTCCCATAAACCAAAAAGCCATGGATTCGATCCCCAGTCAAGACCCATGTCTAGGTTGAAGGTTTGATCCTCAGTCAGAGTGCATATAGGAGACAACTGATTAATGTCTGTCTGTCTCTATCCTTTCCTCACAATTATAAGATTTAAACACCTATCACTGAGAGAAAAGACTGCATTTCTACATTTTCTTGTGAAGAAAAAGCCAAAACACTCTCAGAATCTCAAGATGCAGATACTCACAAATAAATAGAGTTGTACAGAATCCCCCTATCTGCTGTTTTAGTATCCTCAGTATCAGTTACCCAAATTGAAGCATGCTCCAAAAATATCAAATGGACATTTTCGGAAATAAACTATTCATATATTTTGAATTGCACACTGTTATGAGTAGCATGATAGTCTTGCCCCATCCTACTCTGTCCGCATGGGACTTGAATCATCCCTTTGTCCAGAGTACATGTGCTGTGCGTATTACCTGCTCATTAGTCACTTGGTAGCAGTCTAGATTATCATATTGGTTGGGAGAGACCACATTCATATAACTTTTATTAGAGTGCATTGTCACAACTGTTCTGTTTATTATTAACTGTTGTTCATACCTTACCATGCCTGATTTATAAATTAAACTTTATCATATGTATGTATGTATGTTTAAAAAATAAACTCTGTGGTTTCATGCCCCCACTGAAGGTCTTGGAACATGCCCACCATGGACAAAGGGGGACTATTATATTTTGTTTTTTCATTGAGATTTATTCAAAATAATTGTTGTCACATACTAGGCAATGCAATCAAAGACCAAAAACATCACCAAACCTCCATAACAAGATCATGGCCTTCTCAAACCTAAAAAAGCTTACAATGCATTTTGTGCCTCATTAAGAACTGTCAATCAGGTTACAAATTTCTGTCTTTGAATGTCTACCTTTTAGAAGATGCTGTATGACTTTCAGTGATTCAATGAAAAATTCAGTGAAGAAAGAAATTAACCTCAAATTGAACTTGATAAGAAATAGATAAACATTGAATAATATATACCTCAAAATTATACTGCCAGTTCTGATGCTGTTAAATATATTAATTTCAAAAGCACCAGTTTTAAAATGAAGCTTCACTTTGATGTTATTTATTACTACTCCTTCTAGCTTGTATCATTTTTAAAAAATAAGAAATTACAGAACTTATAATTATACTTTCTGGAAATTTCAGAATATACAATCATACTTTTATGAAAAATGATTTTAAGATTTTTGTGTTGGTACAAGACTGGTAAAATTTTTCTTGAATATTCATATAAGGTATCTCTAGCTAACACAACTAGTTTTTAAAGTTTTAATGGGTTGAGTGAACAATAAATTCATCCAATCAGCTGAAAATAAGTTCAGCTGAATATTTAATGACACCGTTTTTATTCTTGATATTACAGCTAAGCACCTTCGAGCGCTTGACGTTTGAGGAAATCATTCCAGAGAAAACCTAAGCCAGTGGTGGTCCAAGTGTGGTCCCTGCATCAGCCTCACCTGGGAGCTTGGTAGATGCACATTCTTCTGGAGGGCCAACCCCGACACTCTGAATCTAAGACTCTGAGCACAGCGCTTAGCAATCTGTATTTTAACGGCCCAGGCAACCTGTGTTTTTATAGCCTTCCACGTGTATCTGATACATGCTGAACTTTAAAACCAGTTTTCTAAGGAGAAAGTATGAAACCTACAGTGCATTGAGATTTTTCTTCTGCAGCTATATGGTAAGAGTAAAGAAACAGCTGCACTAAAGCTTGCAGAATGAGGGCATGGGAGGAATAAAATGCCCCAAATAACCAAAAAACAACAATCATTGAAATGGTGCATCAGAACTGAACATGACCAAAGGACATTACATGGTAAGAAAAACTGTACAACTCAGACCCATAGGTGATTCAGAAGAAACTTTAATTCAAAATGTAAAATTTTAGACTGAAACTTACATGCTTTCATTGAGAAAAAAATCATTGGATTTAAGTCTAGGAATAATAAAATATTATGGTTGGTTAATGATTGTATATGTACATTTAATATGGTTTCTTTTTCTCTAGAAAATCTGTAACTAAATTAAAGTATAGCATAACAGACATTGTATTAGAACTGACAAATTATAATAGGAATTAAAAGGCAACATAAAATCATAATATTCCATGAGATTCGTAGAGCTTGGTTTTTAAATCTTGACCATTTAGCCATTTAAGTGAAATCTGTTTAATTGATTTTCTTTAATTTTGTTTATATCAATAAATACTAGATTTATTATGAGTTACTATTAAGGGAGATAGAAGTGTCAAAGTTGGGGTAAGGGACATTTCTAATTAACTAAGCTTTTTGGTCTGGCCACACATAGAGCAAGGATAACCTCCCATTGGTGTTTTTGTCTGAGATAGAATTTTGAGCTGCATAGAAAAAGAGAGTAATTCAAGCTGATTTGTTAAATTTATATTAAATTGTGAAAACCTATCAGGATTTTTTCTGGCAACTAGTATTCTGAATAGGATGTCCTAAATACTATAAGGCATCAACTTGTTTGGCAGATGCAGTATTCCAGTGTTTAGTCTTTCTGAGTCCCTTGGATGCCTATAGTCCTTATGAATCATTTGTTTCCATTCTTTTCCCCAAAAGCCCTGGTGTCCCATGGGCTGGGC
Source organism: Noctilio leporinus (assembly GCA_004026585.1). NCBI lineage: Eukaryota > Metazoa > Chordata > Mammalia > Chiroptera > Noctilionidae > Noctilio > Noctilio leporinus. Next base: position 4,802 of record PVIW01006880.1, on the reverse strand, counting down.
CTCAGCTCTTCATCATTTCTCTGGTTCCATTGAACCATAATAATGTCTTAGTTAATACAATGTTAGTTAATTAGATAATGTAAACTAATTCTATCTAAATATTCAAAGTAGAGTAACAATACTTTCAGTATACTTACCAATTGATGAATAAACAGAAAAATGTAAATTAAATGTTATTTAAATCTCATCACTATCACCATCAAGCAAAAATCTGGGAAGCGTGTCTTTTATGATGACTTAGATAATAGAGACTGAACAATTTTTTTTTTTTTTTTTTAATCAATGTATGGTTGCCTTTCACCTGCCTCCAGCTACTGACCTGGCTAGAGACCTGGCTTGCAACCTGGTTATGTGCGTTGGCTGGGGAATTGAACCAGAGACCTTTGGGTTCATAGGCCAGCACCTTATCCACTGAGCCACCAGCCAGGGCTCGAACAATTTTTAATACTATCAGATATATGGAATAAAGGTTTACTTATGAAACTTTTATTTTCATGACATTACAATGACATCCAGTGGATGCCCCTTTAAGTAATCTATATTTAGATACTGCATCCTTTTCAAATAGAGGGTAACTTAATCTTATTATGAAACTTGTTCACTGTGCGTTTCCAGGCCCTTATATAAGAAACCTGTAATTCAGAGGTCACCCAGATAAAGATAAAGTTTAAATAGGGAGAATTGTATAGTGAGCAAATTATTCCCTGCCTCTGTCTGAGAAGCTAATGTGAAAGACCCATAGGCATGGACAAGGAGGTGGAACTGAGGGAGAGGGGAAGGGGGACAGGGGAGAACAATGGGGGGAAAATGAAACAATTATAATATGACAAAAATAAATCAATTAAAAAATAGCGAATTCACCCTAAGGGACAAATATGACACTAGACTCTAATCTCAATTTTAGTTCTCCTTGAGGCTACTAAGAAACTTCAGAAGGAAACCCTATGCCAGCAATTTTCTACCTTTTTCATTTCATGGCACACATAAATGAATTACTTAAACTCTGTGGCACACCAATCAAAAAATAGCTATAATTTTGATTTATTCACACTAGATGGCTATTGTGCTGGCTGTTGTCATTTTTTTAATTTGACAGTCTAAGGAAAAAGAGGTCAGTGCTCCTGACTGAATAGTTAGGTGTTACATGTTTTAAAGATTCTTCTGGCACATGGGTTGAGAACTTCTACTGTATGCTCTTTTAATTTCATTTATACTAGTCTATTAGTTTCTTACATATGACTCAGTCTCAGGTTGGACCCTAGCTTTTTTCTTTACAGTCATTTATCTCTGCCAGAAAAATACACTTAGAAAGTCTTGGGACAGTCTTAACTTATCTGCCCTCAAATAATGTATTTTTTTATTTTATTTTTTCTATTTAGGGAATTTTAAAAGGGTTACCTTAGCAACTGCTGCAATGTACATATTCCACTGGGACTTTGTTGGTCTGATTTTTTATAGCAATGCACTGTTAACAGCACAAGTATGTGAGCACTTTATAGAACAAACTTTCAATCTAGGTCATAGATGTTTCTCAGACAACTCTTTCTTTATGACTTCATAGTTATTTCCATAAGCATGATTTACTTAGGGATATTTTATGGTTCCAAATAAATATTACCTGTTTTTTAAATAAAGAAGTTGGGCTGTAGAAAAGGATGGGATGATATAAGATGTAGATATTTTATATAGCTTTTGTTAAAATGTTAAGGATAGAACAATGAACTAAGGGAAAATATCAAAAATGATTAATAAGATTCATGCTTATGGATCATGGGACTCTGAGAGTAAAAAAATAATGTTTAAATAGTTTTGTAATTATAACCCACTTAGGGTCTCAGTTTACTTGTTTAATAGTCAAGGATAAAAATAAAATAGTAAGGCAAGCATTTAAAAAATAATGTACTATACATGTACCTTATATATACATATTATATATATATATGTATATATAACATAATATAACTTACAATAACACTTTAGGAATAGAAAATATTTTTGACTATATAATTTTGGCTTATAAAAAGATCACACCATGGGGAGATGTTGGTCAAAAAATAAAAAATTTCAGTTTCATAGTGTGAACAAGTTTTAAAGATCTAATGTATATCACTAGATTAACTGCACATTATTAACTACAGTTAATAATACTGTATTGTATACTTAACATTTGCAGAGACAATCTCAGTTGTTCTTACCACAAAGAGAAAATGTAAGTATGTGAAGTGATGGATATTTTTTTTTTTTTTTAAGATTTTATTTCATTATTTCCAGAAAGAGGGGAAGGGAGAGAGGCAGAGAGGGAGAGAGAAATCAATGTATGGTTGCGTTTCACCTGCCTCCAGCCACAGACCTGACTGGAGACCTGGTTTGCAACCTGATTATGTGCCCTGGCTGGGGAATTGAACCTGCGACCTTTGGGTTCGCAGGCCGGCGCCTTATCCACTGCGCCACCAGCCAGGGCTGATGGATATTTTAATTATATTACTGTAGTAATTATTTCACAATGTATATGTATGTGAAAATATTACATTGGACACATTAAATATAATTAATATTTATAAATATTATAATTAATATTTATAATAAATGAATCCATATATTATGCAATTTTAAAGTACAATGCAGTAATCATATCTCAATAGTTAAGCTATTTGAAGAGTTGATAATATGCACAATTAAATTTCATTTATCTACTTTTGTGGGGAAATGTATTATCTATGAATAAATTTTATGGGTAAACTTTGGTTTTCTAAATACCAAAATGTATGTGTGTGTGTGTGTGTGTGTGTGTGTGTGTGTGTGTGTGTATTTAATGGGGATATCACAAATACATTACCCATATTCTTATCTCAGTCTAATGCCTTTAGTGTGGTCCCTGTTGGCACACTAAGAGTCAGATAAAAATAAGCTCTAGAAGAGAAATGATCCCAAGACCCAACCCTGTTTGGGAGTCAGCTGATTTGGTGTGTGTGTTGGTGGGGCGGGGTGGTTGTGGTAAGAATAATAAAAGCTTTCTTTAAAAAAGTGTTTAATAATAGGCATTATAACTAATCAGAATGTATATATTTTATTGTATAACAAAAAATATATTATGTAATATATATAAATTACTGATCATCCCTGTTTTCTTCAATCCTCATCCCACTCTACTTCTACCTTAATATGAATAAATCCTGAAGACTTTATTGGGTCTATTGATAATGTATTCTGATAAATTGATTTTACTAAAATGCAAATAAAAGGAAAGGCATTTAGGATGTATTAATGATTCCTGTGCATAGTTTTCACTACAAACCACATTCCATAATATAATCCTGGAATCCCTTGATGAACTATTGGGTTTTGGAATGAACATTTGCTTCTTATGCATAAGACAATAGAATTGCTTTACTTTTAAAGTACTTATTGCTATTTTTCCTATTTACTCTGTTTCTTGTTATTTTTAGCATTGATTATCAATTTTCTCAGCCTGCCTTAGTATTTTCTCTCTTTAGGTGTCTCTTTAGGTTACGCTGATATAGACAAAGAAATCAGAATAAATCTGTTTGGATCATACATACATTTAACAAATATTTGTGCAGCAGAATTTTTGTCTGGAGTAATGTATTAGGCCATTAGCAGAATACCAAGATGTCTAAGCTACAGTTTTTTATTTTTATGAACTTTATGTAAAAAATCATTCTGAATGTATTTATGTCTTTAGCTTTTTTGTTCAACAATATGTTTGTGACATCCATTCATATTTTGCATAGCAATATTCACTTACTTTTCACAATGGCATAGTATTGTCATATGCATATGCCATAAATTATTTATCCATTCTAATGTAGATGGGATTTTAGTAGTTTCAAACTTGTAATCATTTTAATACAGTTTCTATAATCATCTTAACATAGACCTTTGGGCTTTTGGCAAACACAGGTATGCATTTCTGCCAGTTACATGACTGTGAGTGAATTGTTGTCTCATGGAGCAGGCATGTGCTTAGCACTAGGATACATACAATGATAAACAGTTTTCCAATAGGGCATACTAATTTACAGTCTCAACAGCAGAATATGTGAACCTCAATTGCTCTGAATCCTTACCAACATTTGGAATTTTCAATTTGTTTAATGAAGACTTTGTCAGTGTTAGACTTTTCCACTCTCTGGTTGGTCATTTTACACTTTTTAAAATAGAGGTAATGGATTGGCACTGGCCTGCGAACCCAGGGGTTACTGGTTCGATTCCCAGCCAGGGCACATAACCAGGTCCCAGGCCAGGTCTCCAGCCAGGTCCTTGGCTGGAAGCAGGTGAACGGCAACCATACACTAATGCTTCTCTCCCTTTCTTCCCAACTCCTTGCCCTTTTCTCTGAAAATAATGAATAAAATCTTTTTAAAAATTGTAGTAAACCCTGGCCAAGAGGCTCCATTGGTTGCTGTGTTGTTCCCTCCAGTTACTGGCTGGTTTTCTGGTCATCCTGGTCAGGGCACATACTTCAGTTGTAGGGTTGATGCTGGTCAAGGAGAATACAGGATGTATTTTCCAGTTGATGTTTCTGTCACATATCTATGCTTCTCTTTTCCTCTCACAATCTCTCTCTCTCCTCTCAAAATCAATAATAAAACATCCTTAAGAGAGGATTTTTAAAATTGCACTAAAAAATATGTATCATCCTTTTTAGTCTTTTATGTTGTGTTTAATTCTTCAATCTTCTGGAATAATTTGATGAATATTGTGTGTGTGTGTGTGGGGGGGGGGTTCTCCTTAAATAATAGGAGCAATTCTCTAACAAAGTTTTTTATAGTTGGAGTTTT